>QANZ01009996.1:0-62994 GCA_003254925.1 Chamaecrista fasciculata
AATTATATATGCAAGGAGAATGAAGTAGACTTGATTATAGATGGAACTTTTAAAATATATAGACCATGTTTTATATCGTAATAAATAAAGTAATAAGTAATAACAATCAAACTGTAGGTTCCAGCCATTTTTATTCAGGTCATGTTGGGTCCTTTTTTGTACAAGATGGGCCCATATTTAATTTGGGCCCATGTTATTTTTAAGTTTTGAATTTAAACTAGTCTTCTTATATTTTTTGTTTAATTAATTTAGAATATTAATTTAGTATAATGAAATGAATAATTTTAAATAAAAAACATCTTTTGCCCATTAATATGAAATTATATTTTAAAAATTATGAATACTATAATTTAGATAACACTCTAAAATTATAAATTCTAACCTAATTATGCTTTGATATCAATACAAGACAAAACTTAGCACTTTTTGTCTCTTTCATTATATATTGAGCATAATGGTGTAGGAACTCGAACAGGACCTCTTGATGATATTTTCCTATTTCGCCTAAAATTTGATACTCATTCACTCATTCTCTCATTTTTCTATCTTTCCAATTTATCAATTTCTTCACTCATCCTCTCATTTTTCTATCTTTCCAATTTATCAATTTCTTCTGTTTGTATCACACTCACATTTGTATCAAACTTACAAGCATCAATTTGCAAATTTAAGTAAGCACAGAGGTTGGCTTCTTATGAAGACAACAAATTACGAAGCAAAGGAAGAAGAAATCAGAACATTGAACCAAAACATGAAAAAATCCCTTGAGTGCGTGACTGCAATCGAAGATGAAATTAAAGGCACGAATTTCCAAAACTGCACAATCCTTGGACTAAAAAATGAAAAGCAAGCTGGCTCACAATTAATATTCAAGTAACAACTCCATTATGACTTGAAAATTAAACTAGCCTGATTTGATAATTAATTTAAAGCATAAATATACATTCCTCATGCATCTTCTTCTTAGTGCATATACACGTAATTTCCCTTAATTATTACATAAATCAATGTGTTTAATCTGTCTTCTATATAACCGAATTCATTGATAATAAAATATATAATCAAATAAATATCTATGTTGTTTAAAAGCCTAAATAGCAGGGTTGCTTAGGTGGAAGGGAATTGATCAAGATAATGACTAATTAATATATGGATCAGAAGAATTGAGGAAGATATTTATGAAGGATAGGACCAATGAGCTTTCTGTAAACACTTTCCGTTGGATGAAAACTATCCCAAAATACATAATCCAAAACATGCGGACACGTCGGATCCAAATGGTTGCATAACATTGCAACCTCTATTTCTCCTGTTCCACAGCATCCTCTGTCTCCCACTCTAAACCCTGAACAAATCAAATCAATTTATTAATCAAAATTATCATAACAAATATTTATTAATTAATTTACGACTAAAATATAATTAAACCTATGAGTTTTATACATGAGATTTAAAACACTCATGAATTTTAATAGTTAAGAGACAAATTTATTGAATTTTCAACTCTTATTATTTAAAATCATTTAATTTTAATTAAAAGTTGACAAATAAATATTTTTGGCCAAAGTCCTATTTTGGTCCCTCATGTTTGCTCAAAGTTTCGTTTTGGTCCCTCAAGTTTTTATCGTTCTGCTTTGGTCCCTCAAGTTTCTAAAAAGTTCCACCGTTAGTCCCTGACTTATTTCCATCCACTTTTTAAAGGGAAAGACTTTAATGCAAAAGAACAAAATTATTGGGAGATGAAAGTTAACTTTTTTCCTTTTTTTAACGAAAAAAGAGGATGAAAAAGAGTCAGGGACTAAAGGTGGGATTTTTTAGAAAACTTGAGGGACCAAAACAGAATTTTGAGCAAACATGAGGGACCAAAATGGAACCTTGAGCAAACATAAGGGACCAAACGGAACGAAAAAACTTGAGGGACCAAAACAGAACTTTGATCAAACACGACGGACCAAAATAGGACTTTGTCCAAATTTAAAAATCCTAAATATATTGTAGTATGTGTTTACGCACGAACCATAGTTTTGGTAGTTGATGATGATATCGAGGAGAGGATTGTAAACATCAATATAAACAAACTTAGCATTGGGTAATTGTTGATTAAGCGAAGCCATGTGCGTTATGAGCTTGGAGTTGAACAGCTTAGCGGCATCATTATATTTGTTAACACACTGTCTTTGGATTCCACCAATCACCGTTCTCTGAAACGGAACGCATCCTATTGGTGGCGCACTGAATACGCCGATCCTACGTGCACCCGCTTCGTACAATTCCTTCAACAACGACGACGCTGACGTGGCCATGAGTTCGGTGTACGAAGCGACGTCGTATTGGACTTGCCTCGCGTGTGAGAGATAGTAGGTGTTGGAGATGTCGTTGCTGCCTGCTACTACAAAAACGATGGCGTTTGATACGATGAAATTGGCTCGGTTTTCTCCTACTACTGCTTTTAGCTTGCCTATGTATTGTCTGAACATATTTACTTGATCCGACATGGATATTGCTGACTGACACACAAAATGCAACCAATTTAAGAACCATTCATGAAAATAAGATCACCAAATTAATTAATTATTTGAAGTCAAAATCTATTAACTACTATGTCAATTTGACTTATTATGATACAAAAGAGAGAAAAATTATCTCTCAATTGTCAATAGAAAAAATGATAGAAATTAAACAAAATTATATTTTAGACCGATAATAATATAACGACTTAAGTGCACTTTTGGTCTTTTAATTTTTATAAATGTCTCAATTTGGTCCCTTAACTTTTTCTGTTGCAATTTTGGTCTCATAATTTTTGAAAACGTCTTACCGTTGATCCCAAGTGAGTTCTAAGTCATGAAAACGTCTCCCCATAATGGTCATTTTTTAATCCACTTCATCCATATTTATCACATCATCAGTCAACTCAACCTGCCAGATCGGCACTAACAGCAGATAATGGATGAAAAAAGTGGACATGGGACCAACAGTGAAACGTTTTCAAAAGTTAGGGGACCAAAATTACAACAAAAAAAGTTAGGGGACCAAATTGAGACGTTTTCAAAAGTTAGGGACCAAAATTGTAACAAAAAAAGTTAGGGGACCAAATTGAGACCTTTGCAAAAATTAGAGGACCAAAAGTGCACTTATAAATAAAAAAGTTTGAGAAAAGAAAATAGAATTGAAAAAAAAATGAGGATCAAAATGGGATTTGGACAATTTAATTAATTAATGCATACCGCTAATTGAGGTGTCAAAGGGTCATATCCAGTGCCACCTGATGCGAAGCACACCCCAGTAGCTAAATCCTCTGGTCGGAGATTAGGATCCAAATACGCCGGCAGAAGTTCCTTAATTCCAAATTCTTCCACTGAAATATTATATATATTACATAAATCACAATCCACCTCTAATTTCCAATACTAATTATTTTACTATACATATATATAGATATGATTATGTTCTAATCCTATTAATTACTTAACCTAGCTACAGCTGTCACACGCGAGATATCCGAAAGAGAACAAGCAGAACATAGGTATGCAAGCTATAAGTACTATACTAATAACAGGAAATTAAAGGGCAAAAGGTTTGATTAATTAATAGTCAAAGCAGAATAATAGTGTGGAAGAATTTTGATGCAGCTTTCTATACTTTTGACTTGTTCCAATCCTGAATCCTCCAAATTAATTAAGATATTTACATTGACTACTACAAATAAAAGTATAGTTTAAAAACATTTTGAAAACTGGCATTAATGAATTGGTTTTAATTTGGTCACAGGCATATCACGGATCCATCTATACCTGTCTCTGCACTCTGCAGCAATAATAAAAACGTATGTGGGTAGTTACGGAATTAATTAAAATTGGGGCATGATTATGTAATACATGAAAGGACTGAATAGTAATAAAAAAAATATATATAGTAGGAATTAGAGAGTACCAATGAGGTCTGATGGAACTTTTCCATTACCGAATCGGCCGGTAGGGACGCCGCCGTCAAAGTCTTTACCGTAAGGAGGGAAATTGCATCTTGCCAATGTTTTCATGTTATTGTTGTTGTTTCCGGTGTCCATTATGCTGTCTCCGAGCACAAACGCCGCCGGCACCGTCACGTTTTCCGGCAGCTTCACCACCGATTCCGCCGGTAACCCACAAAGCCATACCAATAATACCATTCTTATAAGAATTACTCTTACGTTACCTTTAATCTTCATGCTCTCTAGCTATCTCTGTATATCCTGATGAATTTGTACTTACATACATTTACATATATGTATCTTGGGATTCTGCTTCTTCTTCTTTGGTTATATTTATAATCACCATTGTCCCTACTTATACTATTCAGTAGAGATTAATGGATTTTTACCACCGTACCGTTGACAATTACATATGTATAATTAAAACAAAAATAAAATAAAATAAAATATAACGTGTTTCTCAATTTCTCCCATACCCTGACGCCCTCAACGTTACCTGCCTCTCTCTCATTTCAGTTTTGATTCACCTTCATTTATTGCACGCGCATTCAATATTGCATCTAACCCATTTACAAAAAAGAAAAAGTATTCAATCTAACCCATCATTTTTCACTCCAGCTATAGTATATTTATATAGTTGACGAGTATCTTTAGGGCACTTGTTAAAATGCATTAATTGCACATTGAAAATGAAATTTTTACTTTAAAAATTTAAATTTATCTCAAAATTTTAAAGAATTAATAACTCTTTGTCCCTTTCGAAATACAAATTTCGAAGTAAATTTATATTTTCAAAATAGAAATTTCATTTTTAAAGTGCAATTAATGCACCTTAACAAGTGACCTAAGGGCACTCGTTAGTATTATCCTATTTATATTTAGCACCAAGTTGAGTATTGACTACCTAGCTGAACTAAAAACTTTGATGCCAGATCCGATTGTGCTGTTGATAGGAGATTTCTCGACCCGGATCCTCTACATTCAGAAGCTCTCTGAAGTTGTCTACGTACAGTTGGACGCCAAGAGTAATTCGCACCATAAAACATTGTTTCATTTGATGAGATCCCTACATGTCAAGATCTAAAAAAAACTCTAAAGAAACTAAATTCAGAAGATCCAATTTTAAAATTTTTATTATTATTTTTTACCATTTTATAGTTAGAATTTCATCTTCACTAATTAATTTGGATTCGACCAGTAAAAAATATCTAATTATAACGAAAGAAAATTCCTCAACAAGAATAATTGTATTCACAAAATTTTAAATTTTGAGATGTTACTTAATTTAATTAAGAATTCTGATTGTCCGATATATATATTGTTATAAATCACAATAACAGATAAGTAAATATCTAACTTAATTGACCAAATTAAATACTCCAAAAATTTAAAACACTTAATATAAATTACAGAATACGAATTATTTAAGTAGTGTATGGTATTTGATTCAATATTATAATCTAAATTTTGATTAAGTTATTTATAATATAAGAATTTCACGTAATTTTTAACTTTTAATTATTTCAAACATTACATGCTATTTAGAACATGCGAAGCTCCGAGTATATATATATATATATATATATGGTGTTTAATGCTCATTTGTGGTGCTTCTACATGCATATATATATATATTCAAGTTCAAACTTGTAGATATGGCAAGCACAGGTTTCCAAAGTCTGTCATTCGTATTCCAAACCCGGACCACACCTATCACTAGCTTCTGTATATTTATTATGGTTATTTCTTATTGTGTATTTAATTTATTCAACAAGATATGTTAGAAAAACACAAAGAAAAAGTCATAGTTTGCTAATGGTCTCGATCAGTAATAGTTACGTTCTGTATAGGCATAGCCCGATAGCCGTAAGTAATTAAACCAACACAACATGCATGTGAGTGACTTGTATACGTACTCTCCATTTGTAAACCACACTGACATCAATATTAAAGAGTGTTGCCAACCAACTCACTATATCAGGGCCCATTCACTTGTTGGTTGCATCTCCAAATAGGGAATCCATCAATTCTCTCTACTTCATCGCATCTGCACAAATTAAATACATTTTTATATAATCATATATGGCTTACTGCAGGTTGAGCCCTCGAAGATTTTAAGTGTTTTTTTATCATTCAGATTAGTCTTTCCCATTTAGATGGATAAATAGGAGAAATTCATGATTATACAAAAAGATTATAATTCACTGGATCATCTCTAGTTTTTTTTTTTTTTTCAAAAATCAATGTTTAATTTCCCGTTTATGGTTCAGAATTTTTGTCCCAATCGTGTTAAATCTTCACGAAGGTGAAATGTAATTTTCCATATATATATATATATATATTGAAGTCTCACATATTTGGTTAAAAGGCTTTATAACTCTATATATATATATAATGAGGTAATCCTCTCATTATGAGAACTCTTTTGAGATGAGTTAGGCCTTTCTACAAAATATCAGAGCCAAGTTTAGTATGTAAGATGAATGAGTCTTATTATGAGCTGCCCTGAAAATAACCCGGCCCAATAACTCTCATAAAGAAATTAAGGTGGTCAGAAAGTAGGATTTTGATATAGGCTGAGGAGGTAGAGTGGATGCTCTAAAATTTTATTTATTTTAGTTTATTTCTATTTTTGATTTTAATTTTTTTTCTTATATGAATAGATGTGATAATAGAAAAAAGGAGCTGGAAAAATTAAATAAACTTAAAAAAAAGTATTAGAACACCTCTATGTCCATATCAAAACCGTTGGAACTGAATTGATTCCGTCATTTTCTCACAGACACGCGTACACATATACCAAACAACTTAATTAATATGATAATTTTCATTCCTTTGCTAAAACACTTCCAATTTTCATCAAGCCAAGCCCCACCGATAAATAGAGATATGTGTACCAATAAACTCAACATTGAGTCCTACGTATGGTAAACATGATGAACACAAATCACTTTTTACTCGGTGCACTTAAAAATAAATAGAGACTGTATATACACAAAAGCCAAAATTGCAAAAGAGTCCCTTTGTTTTATTAAAATAACAAAATTACTCTAAAACAAAAGATTATTTAACACTTTATTAGTCCAAAAAGATTGATTATTAATAAATATAATCAATAGTTAATAAAATAGTCTCCATGTAAACATCAACAATTTAATGAGATAATTATTAAACTTGAATATGAGTTGGGGTTTTTTTTTCCGGTTCTAAAAGACTTGTGGATAATCAAATTTATCCCTGTCACCAAAATTAATATGAATTTAATATTTTTTTATTTAAAATTACAATAAATTAATTATTTATCAATAAACACAAATATTAATTTTATAATAGATCGATTAATGTTATCCGCACAAAAAATTTCAACAAAACAAATTAATAAGTAATGACTAATGAGATATAGACAACACATGACGACAAACAGTATACATAGAAGATGGACTATATATATAGGTGATTCAAGCAAGCCCCTCCATGTGAGAGAACTTGCTAGCTAGCTACATGTGTAGTATATAATAAATAATGATCAATCCCAAATACTCTTATTCAACTTTCGGATCAGTTAATTTTATGACCCTTTCTGAGTAATATATAAAAAGTGATAATCAATGAATACTCCTTGAGTAGTCATCCACGTATTTTTGAAGGACTGGAGGAATAAGCTTTCTGTAAGCTCGTTCTGTGGGGTGGAAACTGTCCCAAAAAACGTATTCAGATCTATTAGGGCAAATCGGTGTACTTGGGTTGCAAATTTCTGCAGCCTCTATTATGCCTATTGGGCCACAGCATCCTCTGTCCCCAACTTTGAACCCTGCCATTTCATATGTATATATATATATATATATGGATGAACTCAATAGATGTAATATTACTAATATATAATCAAAGGTCAAAACTCAAAACTTCATTTTGATCCTAAAACTATATAGAATGAATTTTGTTTTGGTCTTTAATTTTTTTTTGTCCTTAAACTTTTTCATTTGTTTCACTAGCTTTAATACAAACATGAATTTATCTGATTTCTGTCGTTATCTCTTGACTTGGATAGCTAGATGATTTCTTTTTTTATTTGTACTTTAATAATTAAATTGATATATAGAGAAAAAAATTAAATCTTCCTTTTTCTTTATCCATAAATTGAAGATAAATATATGGTTTATTTTTCTTTTTAAAAAAGAAGAATATTTGTTTTTTTTCTTTGTCATCTCACTTTTTATTAGGACACATATGAAAAAAAGATATTGTCTAACTCAAGTGCCTATTGCTTAAAGATAACAGTAAAAATCAGAGTGAATTACGTTTTAGACTAACATTAGAACAAGCTAAGTGAGAACAAAAAAAAAGTTGAGAATTATCCAAAACTAAATTCACCCTAAATTGCGAGGACCAAAATGAGATTTTTGACCTATAAATAAATATCTAGAATGAAATGAATATAGAAGATTACCATATTCCTTGTAGTTAGTGATGAGATGAGAGAGAGGGTTGTAAATATCAACGTAGCGAATGGTGCTATTAGGTAAGGTATGCTCCAAGACTTGCATCTTATTAGACAATTTGGAGTTAAACAATATGGCAGCTTGGTTCTCATTTTCTGCACACTTTCTTTGTATTCCTCCACCCAGTGTTCTCTGGGATGGAATACACCCCACTGGGGGTGCACCGAATACTCCAATTCTTCGTGCTCCAATTTCGTATAATCCCTTAATTCATTCATTCACACACTTAATTAATCAATTATATATATATTAAGGGTAAATTACACAGAAGATTCCTGTGATTTAAGGTATTTTGAGATCGAGTTCATGTGGTTTGAAAAGTGGCAATTGGGGGGCTGGGGTTTGCTCTGTTAGGAGAAAAGGGTCTTCCATCCAATATTTAACGAAAATTTGGGCTAAAATGTCATTTTAAGTCCTTAACTATTAATTTCTATGTATGTGACTCATTATTTTTATGAGAGAGGGATTTTGATGCAAAAATAAATTTTTTTTGGAGACTTTCACTCTGACTATTGAAAAAATGGTTGAATATAATTATAAAAGGATCCTTCGAATTTTGTCAAATTAGAAAATTTTTCAATGGGTAGAGTTAAAGTTCCCGAAAATTTTGTTTTTGTATCAAAGTCTCTCCCTCATGAAAATATGCAATCAAATGTATAAAAAATTGATATTAAAGTCTTAAAATATTATTTTAGCCTAAGTTTCTATTAACAGAGCAAACCACGTCCTCTCAAATTGTCATTTTTCAAATGAGGAACCCAATCTCAAAATACCTCAATTCCCCAAACCACAAAAAATTTGTGTGTAATTTACTCATATTTTAATGATTGGATCGTACATAAAATGTATTATTAATTACCTGTATGACATCGGTGGCTCCTTTGAGCATTAAATCAGTGTATGCAGGAACAGAGTATTGGAGTTGTCTAAAGCGAGCACCATAATATGTATTGGCAATATCGTCACTGCCTGCTACCACAAGAACCACAGCGTTCACAAGTATGAAGTTTGCTCTTTCTTCTCCTACAATTCCTTTCAGCTTCCCTACGTATTCTTTGAACAATTTTACTTGATCCGACATCGATATAGCTTGCTGCATGTGTACCATACAACTTCACCATCATATCATATCAACAATAGTTTTTTTTTGTTACTATTAATTATGATAATAGTTAATTGTAAGTTTATTCCAATGTGAAATACATCAATAATTATAAAATCACAAAGAAATTTGATTTTTTTAATGAAAATAATTAACAAAAAGATTTATTTGCATACAATAAAAAATTTAAAAAGTCTCTTAATCACTTTTCAAAGTTAGATGATCACTCTTTATATCGTTGCTAAAGTTTAAAAATGTTTTCTATTTTGTATTTTAACCAATAAATTAACTAAGTATGACATCAATAGAATATCAGAGGCATGTCCACACGGTATATATTAATTAATCAGACAAAACTTACTTTTTGATATTTAATGCTCGCTTTGGAATATCACAAAATTAAATTATTTATTAGTCCCTTAAATTAAATTCAATGATAAAAAGATATAGGGGAAAGTATAAATTTGGTCTCATATCTTTTGCTCAACTCCTAATTTGGTTCTATATCTTTTTTTTTTTGTTGCAATTTTGGTCTTATATCTTTGCAAAAGGTCCACATTTTGGTCCTATATCTTTTAGTGAAATTGCAAAATTAGTCTCATATCTTTACAAAAGGATCAACTAATAATTAATGCTTTTGCAAAGATATGAAACCACTTCTAAACCTGACCCAAATATATAGAACCAATTTTGCAATTAACTTAAAGATATAGGACCAAATCTGCAACGAAAAAAGATACAAGACCAATAATACAACAAAAAAAGATATGTGACCAAATTGAGAACTGAGTAAAAGACATGAGATCAAATTTACACTTTAGCTAAAATTATAAATTCAATATAAATTTCAAAATAAAAAAATACAAAATTAATTCAAATTTTTGACAATTACAACATTTAAAAAAGAGTTATGCTATAAAAATCTAGATAGCTATAGCACACTAGTTTTTAACCGTTGGATTTAATTTTTTTATCTTGAGATTTGTGTAATGTTTTTTTATAATAAAACACAAACCTGGAGGCTAAAAAGTTAAATCTAACGGCTAAAAGCTAGATAGCTTTAAGCTATCTAGCTAGCTTTTTAAAATGTTACCCTTTAAAAAATCAAGTCGGACTGGTTGACTCAGTATATTAATGATGAAAATAGATCCTTTGCATTTTGGTTGTCAGCATTTTGTTACCCTTTAAAAAATCAAGTCGGACCGTTGACTCAGTATATTAATGATGAAAGTAGATCCTTTGCATTTTGGTTGTCTGCATTTTGTGTACATTTTAGATAGATAAAGAGAGAGGTAGAAAGAGAAAGTATAAATCACACAACATAATAAATATGTGAGACCCACATATTCTCTCTCTACTTCTTCTTTTATTTCTCCAAAATGCACACATGGATCAACTCCATTAATGAATTATACATACTGCTAGTTGGGATGTGGCAGGGTCATATCCAGCGGCTCCGGAGGCAAAGCAGACTCCGGTGACCAGATCTTCAGGTTTCAGATTTGGATCAAAATATGCTGGCAACAGCTTCTTAATCCCCAATTCCTCAACTGAGAGTCACATACACCACATTATATTTACATGATTTCATTTCTAAGGTAATCAAATCAAACAAAGTAATTAATTACCTATAATATCAGAAGGATTGTTTCCATTGCAACATCGGCCAGTGGAGATGCCTCCTTGGAAATCTACACCATAGGGAAGCCAATTGCACTTAGCGAGTGTGAGCTTATTGTTGTTGTTGCCTGTGTCCATTATGGAATCTCCCAAAACTATCACTGCTGGCACTACCAAATTTGGAGGTAGTTTTATCAATGCTTTCACTTTCCACCCCCATATTACTGATATTCCTATTAATATTATCATTTTCATTTTCCTAATCAAACCCCATTTCTCCTCCTTCATCTTCTTCAATATATTCTCCCCTTAGCTACCTAGCTAGCTAATAATCTCTTCAATTATATGTATTCTTTTATTTTGATAATGTATTTATTTATATATCCTCTTTTTCCCTACCCGTCACGTACCCAACACAATTATTATGATCATTATCCATCTTTAATTCAGTATACTACTCAACGCTTCTGTGTCTCTATGATATTTAATATATATGTTTCATCATACAATATGCAATTAAGCGTACGTGTCATCATTTCAATAATTAACTACATTTATTGCTCGCCTTCTATTATGATTATCCCACATAATTCTAGACTGTATCGTATAGTAAGCTAATATCTTTTATTTTTTTTGGCCAGAAGTAAGCTAATATCCATATATCATATGTACTAGTTTATATCTATATCTATCTCTACTCACTCCTCTTTTTTTAGACTATAAAGGAAACAAATTTTTGTGACAACGGCATCTTGGAGTGATAGCCTGATAGGTATTCTAATTTTGTGGACAACTATTCAAATTTGAATTCAATAGATACACTCTTATACTTGAAATACTTTTACTTTTGTTTAATTTTTGTGTAGGCTATAAATAGATATGTGAAAAATATATTGTGGTAATACCAACTAAAAAAGTGCTCCTTTTTATTTTTTGATTTGACCTTTTGTTTGTTGTGGTAATCTACTTGAGTGATTTCACCAAAAAAAAAAAATCTACTTGAGTGATTTGACTCAACTTGTATTGTTACACCGTGTACCTGAGTGAAGAGTCACTCAACATAGTTAACATTTATAAAGTATTAAATTTAAAATTTTGTGTGTCAAGTACATTGATTTCAAGATGGGAGCAGATTCTGGATACATACGGTTTGAAGACTTTCAGTTGCTGCTTGCAAAGACCGTATGGATGTTGTAATGCGTGAGGATTTAAAGAGTAAAGAGTGTCTTTGAGAAGTTTGGTTCTGTCAAATTTAAAATTTTGGGGGTTTAAAATCTCTCAACGAATTTACAATCAGCTTACCTTAAAACTTCTCATCCGTGAGAAAAAATCTTTTCTTTTTGTGAGAGTTTTTTTTAAGTAAAATTTTGGGTCGTCGTTGTCTTAGCGATGGTATTCTGTGACGGAAAATCTGGACTAGGCATTCTACAACGGCTTCTAGCTTTCATAGCGGCTTCTTGATTTGGTTCTGGTTCAGTCCTAATTTTTGGGTGCTCTTCCATGGCATTGTTTCGTTTTATTAGCTTATTATTGTTACTTTAAGTTTATTTATGTTGTTTTTAGAACAACCATTGAGGTAGCCTATTGTCTTGCTTGGAAGGATTTGTCTATTTTAGATGACTTTGATTATGTTTCATGTTTTTTAGATGATTGTAGCTTTAGTTAGATCCCTGGATCCGCTAACTTGACAGTTGATTGTCTTGCCAATTTGTCTAAAACGAGGATGGATCCTCTTGGATGAGTTCTAAACCCTCCACCTTTGTCAGTTGATATCCTGAATTGTTGCTGTTTATGCTAGGGGGATTGACTATTTTTAGTTTTTTACTTTGTTTTCGTTTATATTGTGCCTACCTTTGCCTTACTTTTGAATGAATTATGTTTCTAAAAAAAAAAAAAATCTATCAACGTATTTATTAGTTGAATCAATCTTTTATTAATTATTTTTTGACCTTTTAATATATGTTTAAGTTGAAGATTCGGAAAGTTGAAGTGCTGAACCAATAATAACGAATTGTTAATTTTTAATAGTCCTATTATGCTTGTCTTTTTTAAGAACCACTGAAGATGTTCTAAATTTAAATATTTAAAACAAGGTATTATTATACAAACAAGAGATTGCTCCCAAACATTGTTTTCCTTAGTGTATGGAGTGGATTGAAAAGGTGTATATATATTAATTTAAATGATACAAAGAGGGAGAAAAAATAGGTTATACAAGCGCTCAAACTTTCCAGCAGCACTAAAAATTTTTTATAAGTAATTCTTATTTAGAATATACCAAAAGTTTGTAAAAAACATTTTTTTAAAAAAAATATACAACTACTTTCATAAATCGCTTTCAAAATTTATTAAATCGCTTCATCTAAACAGGATTTCCATCCAGTTACTACTTGTCATTTCAATGACTTTTTAGACTCGAAGATTAGATATAATAAATATCTAAATGATGAAATTATTCTTAACAGTGTTTGTTGGGTGATTTACACAGTTTGTTAGGTGATTTAGAAAATTTTAAATAAAAATATATAATAAATTAAATAATGGAAAAACAATAATAACTTTCATTGAATATAATCTTATATAATACAATAAAAATAAATTAATTATTATTTATTAGTAGTTTGGTTAGCTTAATTTATATTTAAATTGTTAACTGAATTAAATCATTTAATTTTGATATATTTTTTATTGAATCAAAATTTCAATTATTTTATTTAGTTTAATTTTTCTACTTAATTTAATTTAATTTTGTACAATTGATTTGATTGAATTTTAAACCTAATGATTCTATATTTGTAGTCAACATGGACTTNGAATTATCTATTATAAATAAACTATTAACATAATAACTTTAATTTACACAATAATATATTTATTGCTGTGAATAGTTTATTATTATTTATTTTAAATGTTATATATATTTGTAGTCAACGTGTCATCATATCAGTGGTTAAATAAACTTCAATTGCACGCATTTGTAGAAGAGGTTGGATAAACCACTGCATTTGCTGCCTTGTATTCGTCTCTCATTTAAGAAGTGGTTGGATACTCAATAATAATTAAATAAAGCTTAAAAAAAAGTAAATTAACACGAGTTCAAATTAATAGTCTACGCAGCAGAATTTAGGGTTGATAAACTTTTATCAAGTTTATTATATCCTTACTATTAAGTTCCATCAATCATAAGTCTTGATTACATTCTCTCTCTTCAATTATTGGTCATGCAAAAAGTAGTGTTTAATATTCTCTCTATCATGATTTGTCATATATAAAATTTTTATTACGTGTCAAATGTTGATTGGAGAACTTGATAAGAAGAATGTAGAAAACTTGATATAAGTTTTGTCGTTTAGAGTTTAGACTATGTTCGGTTCATTCCTTCCAATAATTTCATCCATCTTTTAGCCAAAGAAGTAAAAATTCCTGCCATACGTATAAGTTTAGAGAAATGGAGTGTAGTTTTATCTTTCAAAAATATCAAGGTTAAGCTGTTTTGTTTATCTCCAATTTTATTAATTTTTAATTTTCTTTTAAAAATTTTATATTTTGATTGATTTTTTTTTTCTTACTTTTTATGTAATTAACAAGGTATTTAGATATCAACAAGGTATTTTTATTTGTGAATTTAATTAGGGCTGCATCATATCACGATATTTTATTTGTGTGGGTGGAGGTGTGCTACTTAACTTGTCACTTAACTAATTTTGAATAATTATCTTCAAAATAATTAATAGATAAATATATGAGGTTATGACTGTTTAACGGATGTGATATATTTTTGTTAAAAAATTAACGGATGCCAACAATTTTACCAAGATTTCACCCTTTTCTTTCAAAATTTTATTTCATTCAAGTCCTTGTATTATATTATAGTTAATTGATTTTTTTAAAAAAAATATGTAAATTACCTAAGCATTTTCATTTGAGGCCATCAAGTTGAAAAGAATGAAATGATGGTTGGATAAGTGGGTGAGAAGGAAGCATCATATTAATTATTAAAAGAACTTGATTAATGTAAGTGGTTGTGAACTTGTGATGCTTGCTAGCTATCAAGAAAACAATCACTATCTTCTCATTTCTCAACATCGATCCATCCAAAGCCATGCACATGCAGGAGTGATAGGATTAAGATACTTTATATAATCTCACTTAGACATCTCTATGTTGGATTTTTTTTCTTACATATTTCTTTAAAAATGTATATTTTTAATACGACCACAATCTAAAAATATCTTTTGCCTTTATATTCATACTAATAAACCATATCAAAGAAAAAAAGATAATATGACAGTTTAATCATTCAAAATATCTAGGGCTCTTATGCCTCTTTCGGCACATTTATTTTTAAGAACACTTTGCCAGGTAGCACTGTCGGTATAGGCCTTGGCTCAAAAAGTTGAGCTGACTCGCTCGTTAAACAGATGAGTTTGAGGAAGCGAAAACAAAGCCGAGCCTAGAAATGTTGGTATGTTAATGAAATTTCCATAGAACAATATATTTTCGAATTTTTTTGGACTTTAAGTACTTAATCAACTATTTTCTTTTAGGATTTACATTGAAATTCAGAAGGTGAGGGAGACCAAGGAATTGAATCCTTTGCAATTTTCTTCTACTTGTAATTTGCCCCATGAGGTTGCCCAATGGAAAGAAAAGATATGAGGTGACAAAAAAAAAGATGACAAAAAAAGTCTCCAGACAATAATAGGCCCAAACATATTGGGTGAGAAAAAGAAGAAGAGATGAGCTTATATTCAGTTTAGGCCTATGAGTCTAAATTTGACAACCAACAGCCCAAGCTATGAGCAACCACACTACGCATAAGAAAGCTCAACTCAGCTCTGAGAATAGATTTTGACGGATTAACCATTTAGCCAAGAGTTTACAGCAGATTAATATTTCGAGCCAGTAATGTTTCATCGAGTTAAACAGAGAAATTTCTATCCCCAAATAAAAAAAAAAAAAGAAAAGGAATAAATATATACAATATGATTGATGAAAATACAACGTTTGTCGTCAATCATACAAAAAAATGAGAGCCAGTTTGGTGCAACCTTTTCAGCGGCTAAAAAGATCAGCAGTGTTTTACCCGCCAATTACAAAAGGGGGAAAAATGGAGGCCAACAAAATTCGGGGAAACAAGAGAGAAGTTAATTCGCAAAAGGTAATTCCAATCATTAATTATTAATGTGCAAGAGATCAATCAGTAAAATTACTCAAAATAAGAGTTGACCCATATAGACAGCATATGTATCAGTTTTTATATCTAAACTCAATGAGCACTAACAAGAAATGGATGCTGGCAAACTCCACACTCAATAGTCTCAGATCCTGAGCTAGGAACTTGGACCTGTAATTATCACATAGTCCCAACGCAATGGAAGTTAGCTTTCAAATTAAAGTAAAAACCCTAAATCTAAACTATAATTAAGACTAAGAGGCTGTGTGATTTTGATAATAACAACAGTTTTTTGGCTCAATATTTCAACCTGTAAAAAGTTTCTTTCAAGTTACAAAAATAAAAATGGGATTTAACATTTCATCTAAGTCTCCATCCAAAGAACTGGTATTCTGTTATGTAGCAAGGTTGATGTGTTAATTAAGTTATCAGGCTTTAGTTCTAAAGGGGTAAGATATAGTCTTGAAAAAGAAAAGAAATAGTCGATATATTTCCAAACCTGCAGATGGACAGTACAAGTGGGGCATTCAACTTCCTTCATCCGTCTTCCCGATCCCTCAGACTTGGAGCCTGTCATCCATACCAGTTAAAAGATCGGCAAACATCCAATTCCAATTAAAATAACCCTTGTTAATGATTCATTGAAACCTGGTCTGACTAGTTATAAACCAAAACCCTACGACTCCCAAAACATTGAACTCAGATTATACTGTACCTGATGCCTTCCGATTCCTCTCGAGTTCCTCCTGCCAAAAGAATCATCAATAAAGCAAATCAGCATCTATAAACAAAATCAATCCCTCCATAATCAAAGAACAAAAGAAAACACCTTCTCCAACTATTTACCTGAAGTTTCCTTGCGAGATCCTCATGACTTTGTGGCACAGGCTTGTTTGCTGCCTCTTTGGCATTACTGAGCCTCTGAGTCACTACTGCCTATACAGCAAAGGGAATATAAGATCCCAGTATTAAACATGTACATTAAACAAGGCTTGAAATATAATTAAAAGTTACTATGGGGCTGTGGCAGAATATAGACATTTTAGCTGAACTAAAAAAGAAGAGAAACAAACAACCAAATAACAGGCCACTCAGAGAATTAACCACAAAATGCCATTACATGGCATTAGAACTTGACAGAAATTATGAAAGCTATAAAGAATAAAAGGAAGAAAAATTTCTGGAAAGCCTTGAACAATGGAGGCTTGTTTTACATATATTTATAAAAGATTGAAGGTTGTATAGCTATAAAAACAAACTATGCAAAACTTATATAATGTATTCAAATTAGACAAAAGGTAAACTAATACTATTCTAACAAAAGTCAAAACTAAAAATATAATACATCCACTTACATTCTCAGAGGACAAATAAGGAAAAGACAACAAAATTACACATACCATGCATCGGTCACAAACTCGTACAGCCGGAGCATTCTCCTCAGCAGTAAGAGCAATTCTACCATGTGTACATTTGTCGCAGTAAATATCCCCACAGTTTCTACAATGATGCTGTAGCAAGAATAGATGCGCATCACATTAGTAATCAAGCACAAAATACAGAAGACTTCGTTTTAGAAAGGAGGAGGGACAATCAACCTTACGAACAAAAGCCCCAAAATCAGCCCCACATGACGTACATTTTGTAACTGCTTCATCTGGGACCTAAATATAGATAGAAGCTTATAAGTAATTAGTTTAGAAGACAAGAAGAACAAGGTTAATGTAAAATTCACTTAGTTGACCAATTCGTATTCTTTTAAAACATATGACATTTTGACAATTTTCCTTTTTAAAGAGTTAAAAGTGTAAAAACACAAGCAAGGAGATAAAAGTTAATAACAAAATGAATTGCAACAATTTTACTTAGTTCTCCACACCATCACAGTCATTCACTAGTAAATAAAACAATTCACTCTCGTATAGACACATTTTAATAAAATATTGGAACTTATATCAAATTCAAGTTGCATCTAGAGTTACCCAGTGATCTTTCTCTTCATTGGCAGGTTTAATCAAATTCATCCAATCAACAAGGCCTTTCTTCTTCTCTGTAGGCTGTTCATTTGTTTTCAATGATTCTGTGGGCCTCCTACTGCCACCCATTTCCTTGAACTGCATTAAAATATGAGAAGTTATTACCTATATTAAACAATTCCGATCACTAAAGCAATTTGGGACAACCAGATAAGAAACAGAAGCAGAGATGAGGGGGAGGGGGGAACCTTAAGTTATCCAAACCAGAAGACCTGTTAATCTACAGATGAGGAACAGGCCAAGAATAATGCCCATAGAAATCCGAGGACATGTAGAGAATATATGCAAGCTTTATAAATATATTATTAAGGTGATCAAACCTTGTAATTACATCTTTTGTACAATGATTCTGGCACACAACATTTAGATGTCAGGATAAAGAGGATATAGATCATAAATTTGAACTTTATGTACCACCTAATAATATCATGGAAAAGAGAAAGCAAAATGCAAACTACATATGCAATGGGAACATATGATCAATCATGAATAGAGTGGTCTATTAAATAGAGTGGATCATGCAAAACAATTAGATGAGTTGCCGCCAATAAGTAACAGAAAATGTAAGTGTGCAACATATGGACATCCAATGGTGACAAATGTTCAGAAACCAAAAACAATGAAAAGTTAAACAAGGTACCATACGAATACATTGTGTACCATGCACAACCAATAGTCTGACACAATGGAAGCAAATAACAATATGTCGGGTTTTTACCTAAAGAAATGATCATCACATGAACAAAATTATCTGAATCCTACCTGTATGGTTGCAGCAGTCACTGTATCCAAAAGTGTGTTGGTAGTGTAACTAGTGGATTGCAATCTGATTCGTCTTGGTTCAATGTCAACAGGACTCTTCGACCAAAATGCAAAGGTAGATGAATCGAACTTCTGTATTGTATAATAAAAGAAACTATGTTATTTATCCAGTCAAATAAAGAACAGCAATATAATAAAATTTTACGCAGGACAACAAACTCACTTCACATCTCGTAATATTTTCAAGAGGATAAATTCTCAACGTCCGGCTGGTACTTGGGTCCAGCATCCGAATTCCATCTAAACCAATCTAAAAGAGTAAAATTGACCAAAGCAGTAATTCAGATAATTAACCAGTAAGAATGAACAAAAAAGAAAGATACAAAAAATACTTAGGCCCCAAAAGTACTGGATATATAAGCAAATATCAATTTACATAAAACTAAAAGCTCTCAGCATCATACTTGACAGAGAACATCCATAGTGCTCTGACCACCACTTTCTGCCAATAGTTTGACACGAAATTTCTGTACCCCGCTTTTCACATCTTCATTGGTATCAGTCTTTGGCACTGCTTTCACAACCTTGGTTGCAGTATAAGAGGATTCTTTCGGAGAGGAAAGACTAATTGACCTTCCATAATCATCAAATACAGGCCAGGCTGACGACTTCGGAGCCGTACCTCGTGCTCCATATGGTTCCACCTTGCCGCCATCATAGGCATAAACGCCATCTCCATACATTTCATCGCGACCAGTGCCATACCTCAACGTCCCACTGTCCGGTCGCTTCGCATACAAATCCGAACCCAAATCGGACCGGCTCCGATCAAAACTCCGATACTTGTCATCGACATAAGCAGCACCATAATCAAATTTCACGGAACTCTCATACGGACTTTCGTACGCGGGAGGAACAAAAGGTCCAGGATGAGTGTAGGAGGCCGAAGAAGCCGCCAAGTACACAGGCGGGTATGAAGAATTGGGAGTAGGGTTCGGAGGAACAGCGGATGATGACAAAGTCGAAGAGGCATAACTCGACGTCGTTGGATGCTGATCATAGGGTGGATATTGACATTGTGGCTGAGACGGTGGTTGGTAAGGAATGTGGGATTCAAATGGAGGAAAAGACGAGGGTTGAGGAGGAGAACTGAAAGAGTTCAAATTAGGATTAGGGGTTGGAGAGTACGAAGGAGCCGTGGGAGAGGGTGAAATAGGATCGGGATTTTGAGGGTAAGGAGGGTAATTAGAAGCGTAAGGCGCGTAATCAGATGTGAATGGAGGTGCAGAAGCAAACTGGTTTTGCAGAGATTCAGAAGGATTAGGGATAGGGTTAGGGTTGGGATTGGGGTTTTGCGAATGAGGGAATTGATAATAAGAAGAGGACGAGGCGTTGTAGTCTCCTTGTTGTTGCATCGCTGATTTCAGAATTCTCCTTCCTTCGCTTTGATCTGTGTTTTTGGGAGCAACCACACTGAAGAAGAAGAAGAAGAAGCTGAAGAAGTTTCCAGGAAAAAAAAAAAAAAACCTTTCTTCTCTAATCTCGATCGTGTTAGCTCAATCAATTATTCGTAGCAGTAGCACACGGAAGAAGCTTCCGAGGTTCTTTTTCTTTTTCCTCCTTTTTGATAAATGCTTTGCAAAAGTTCGTAGATATA
Organism: Chamaecrista fasciculata; assembly: GCA_003254925.1. Lineage (NCBI taxonomy): Eukaryota > Viridiplantae > Streptophyta > Magnoliopsida > Fabales > Fabaceae > Chamaecrista > Chamaecrista fasciculata. The sequence continues at coordinate 20,823 of QANZ01009996.1, forward strand.
GGCCTAGTTTGATTTCATCAGAATAATTTTAAAAAATAAATCTTAAAATCTGTTTTAAAAAAATCTGTTTTGGAAAACAAAAATAATATTGTTTGAGGAGATTATTTTGAAACTTGGTTTTAAAACAAAAAAACAGAAAATAAAGGTTTTTTTTGTTAATAGAAAATAAAGGTTTGTTTGATTCTTATATCTAAATATTTTTTTAATATTATCTTGAAAATTCAGAATATCTTTGGAGTTTGATTATGATTTTATTCACAAGACAACTCTGAGTAGGAACAAGATTTTGGTTATATTTGGATTTATTTGTTATGTATTTTAAAAGAGAAAACATTAATGACCAAAACAACAAGAATAATAATTGAGTACAATTTAGATATCTTTATTCATATTAAATTTTTCATTTGTATTTTATTCAACCAAATTTAGGATTTCTCCAAAGGTAGTATTGTTTTATAGTACTATAAATTAAAAGTAGGCAAAACACCCTTTCATGCCCCTAACGTTTGCAGTGATTTTCAGTTATGCCCCTAACGTTTCATTTTGTTCAGACATGCCCTCAATGTGCAACCAACGTTTCAATTATGCCCTCAATTTTGACTCAATGCACATGTGGCAATTTTTTTTGCTTATGTGTCATTTTTTTTGTCTGATTTGATTACGTGGCATCATGACTGGGCATTTTTTTTTAAATAACTGCTGGACCAAAACGCAAGTTTCACAAAACTGGAAGGACCAAAAAGGCAGTTTTAGCGAAGAGGTCATCTTCAACCTCTCGCTACCTGACCTGTTGCCCAAAACGGAGCTGCCGCTCAACCCGCGGATTCGGCGTTTTTCTGTCGTCGTTTCCGGCAAACAAACAACAGAATGAATTGTTTCTTTAAGACGAGAAGATCCGGAAAATCAGATTGGACAAAATGCTTCCGGAATTGATGAATCGAAATCAACGATTTCAAGAACTCAAGGACGTGAAATTTTCAATCCGGCGATACACAGGCTCTTATACTACGCAAAATAGACCAAAAGAATCGGAAGAAGATGAATTACAAGATTATGTAACTCGTTTAACGATTAGCTTCCAGATTTGACGAAAATTTCGAAGAACGCATCCTTGCAAAATGGGCGACGGATAAACTGATGATAAACTGATAAACTGATGATGATGATGAAAAGAACGCATCCTTTGATAAACTAATGATGATGATGAAGCATCCTTTGATAAACTGATGATGATGATGAATGCATCAATTTATCAAAAGAACGCATCCTTTGATAAACTGATGATGATGATGAACGATGTTTTTTTTTTTAATTTTTAGGATTATTTTTTAATTTTTGGATGATGAACTGATGAATGATGATGATGATCAACTGATGATGAACTAATTTTTTTTAATGGTGAACGATTTATGGTTTAGGAATTTGAGTTTTGAGGTTCAAGGTTTAAGGGTTTTTAATATTTTTAAGGACTAAATCAGAATGTTTGAAAGAGTTTTAGGACACTTTACAATTTTATTTTGAGGATTTGGGAATAAAATGAATGAAAATAATAAAAAGAGGGGGAATTGAGAATAATGGGATAAGAATGAGTGAGATACCTAATTACTCAAATTAGAGTTTAGGGTTTAGGTTTTAAGGTTTAGGATTTTAAGGTTTAGGGTTTATAGTTTTAGGGTTTAGAGTTTGGAGTTTAGGGATTTTAATACTTTTAAGGACTAAATTGGAATGTTTAAAAGAGTTTTAGGACACTTTACAATTTTATTTTGAGGATTTGAGACTAAAATGAATGAAGATGATGAAAAAGAAGGGGAATTGAAAATAATGGGGTTTAGGGTTTAGGTTTAGGGTTTTTAATATTTTTAAGGACTAAATGGAAATGTTTGGAAGAGTTTTGGGACACTCAACAATTTTATTTTGAGGATTTGGGACTAAAATGAATGAAAATGATGAAAAATGTAAATCCAGGGACTGATTTGCTAGTTTACTCAATTTTTATGTTCAAAAATGTAAATTTAGTCATTATGCCACGGTGGAATAAAAAATAAGATGTCCAGTCATCATGCCACGTAGACAAAAAAATGACACATAAGTAAAAAAATTGTCACATGGGCATCGAGTCAAAATTGGGGGCATAATTGAAACGTTAGTTTCACATTGAGGGCACGTCTGAACAAAATGAAACATTAGGAGCATAACTGAAAATCACTGCAAACGTTAGGGGCACGGAATGGTGTTTTGCCTTAAAAGTATTTTTTTAAGATAGTGTATCCTTATATAAAATTGCTGATATCATATCACAACTATCTATATCTTTTTGTTTATTTCCTTAAGTACATTAGAGTAATTTAACAATTTAAAATATTGTGAAATAAATTGAGAAATGCATCAAGCTTTTGCTTTTCAAATAATATATGTATTATACTTTTCAATAGGGGTTGGGTTTAACAAAAGGGGCTAGTTCTCATAAGATGATGAACTCATATTCAAATTCCCGTTGAGAGAGGTGCCCACATTTAGTGTTTGACAGTGTCTCGAATAAGACTGTTTCTATTAGAGGATACCTATAGGAAAAAAAAATGTATTATACTTAGAAAACACATGAAAATATTAAATTTAGCACTGTCAAAACGGGCTTAGGCCCGCGGGCCGGCCCGGCCCGCCCGCTAAATGGGCGGGCTTGGGCTTAAAAAATTTGGCCCGTTTAAAAACGGGCCTAAACGGTCCGGCCCGTTTAGCCCGTGGACTAAACGGTCCGGCCCGTTTANTTTGAAATTCATGTGACAATAATATATATTGCACAACTGTATAATGCATAAACATATATACATATATATATACTAGGGGCTTTGCATGCCCTAACGGGCACGCAAATATTAGGGATCAAAATGAAATTAATAGTAAATATTATGGACCTAAGTGAGGTTTTGACATAAAAAAAATAAATTCCAACATTATAGAGAAAAAAAGACGACCAGAAAAGGGTGGAGCCATATAATATAAGATATATATATAATTTTTTATTTAAAAAATATAAATAAATAATAAAATAAAGAACAGTTTATTTGAGGTTTAAAATAATTAATTTTGAAAGATAAGTCATACATTTTTTTTTTTTGAAAGATAAGTCATACATATATCATTATCATAGTATACTCATGGATGGATTTTCTTTGGGCCGATATTGAAAACAAGGATTAGGGGCCTATGGGAATTAGTCGATTAGTGCAGGGGTAATAAGGGAATTGCGCAATGCCGTGTGCAACTTGAAGTCGGTTTCTCTGGCTATAAATAAAGATCTGCCTCTTCATTTTTTCTTGCTTGCCATTCAGATCTGAGGGTTTCTTCGTCTCATAGCCGCCAGCGAAGCCTCAGAACTAGGGTTTCTTGAGATCGCGTCGTACCCTTTGTGTGTTTGAATCTGAATACTTCAGATTTTCTTTCATCGTCTTGCGATTTGAAGTATAACCGTTTAAATCTTCCAATAGTCGAAGATGTCTCGGTGCTTTCCTTTCCCGCCTCCTGGGTATAAGAGGGGATGTAGCGAGGCTTTGGTCGAATCGATTAAGGTTTGTTGAGCAGTTTCGATTTTGCGTTTTGCTCAACTGCATTAGTTAGAATCTGTGCTTATAAATACGAGGCCTCTGTTTCTACATCGACCCCTTGATAAGCGTTTTGATCGGTTGGGTTTTCTGTGATGTGCCCTAGTAAACATTGCTTGTTTAGGTTTATAAGCTGAGCTACTGATAGTAACAAACTTATGGGATTGATGGATCTTAAAAATTGACTTGATGCCTGGGATGGCTAGATTTGTGTCTGGCTTTCCTGGTTTATGAACTGAAATACATACGTGTTCTATACTCGGAGAAATTTTCTATGTTTGTTGAACTTGTTTATGCTTGCCTTCTAAAACTGAGTTTTATTCACATGATAATCTTACAGTTTAAAAGTTATAAAAGGTTTTTTTGGGGCGGGGTACGGGTAGTTGAATCATATATAAATTAATATGAAGTAATGGGTTGCGTGATCTTTCTTAATCCCCACTAAAAACTATTATCAAATAGGTGTTCAGTTTAACGTAATTTTTAAATCAAATCATGGGTTGATTAAATGATTTTGCCCCTTTTGAGGAAATTAGTTCTGACATTGTTAGCCAAGTTTACTTTGATATTTTGCAATATCGTGGCATGATAACTGTCCTTCGCTTGTAAGAGATAGCTGGATCTTGTTAATACTGAAACTTTATTGACCCTCAAAAGATGAGAATGGCTATTTATTTAGAAAATAGTTTTTTTGGATCCAAGGGAAGATAGTATGCATAGCATGTTTACTTCTTTGGTCTACCCAATCCTCTATTTGAAAATGTTGTTCTGGTGCTCTAAAGCTCCAGAAAGGGAGGGAGGAATCCAAAGAGGAACGGAAGAAAGACAAGATAAAGAATAAGGAGAAAAGAAAGGACAAGAAGGACAAGAAAGACAAGAAAGACAGGAAAGAAAGGAAAGAAAAGGAAGGAAAAGCAACACTTGACCGTGAGGGTGAAGGAAAAGTGTCCAAGCACAATAAGATCGAATCATATAATCCGGAGAAAGTCAGGGCGGAGCCAGGAAGTGGTTGTTTGCTTAAAGATGAGGAAAACGAGCAACTTGAAAGGAGTGGGATTACGGAGGAGCATGACCAACCTTTCTCTTCAAATGAGCCATGCTGCTTGTCCGACAGTACTCAAAGCAGCAACAAGAGAAAAAGAAGCAGCTCGTCGTCAAGTAATGATCATGGTGAGTAAGCTAGGTAAAAAGATGAATTCAATACTTACTTTTATGTTTGTTCATAATGCTAACTGTTAGTCTTGCACTGTCTGTGAAACAGGAACCATCTTTAAAATTCGATTGCCCGTGAGAAAACATAGAGAAACTGAAGTGGTCCAGGTAGAACCTCAATTGCCTTCTACCTCTGGTTGCGGAGGAACCTCAGATTCTTTAGCCAATGAGGCACACCAGTTATCACATTGCCCAGGAAACACAGATTCTAAAAATAGCACAGAACATCAAGATTTAGTACAAGCTAGTGTCCGAGTTGATGATCACAAGACCAATTTTGTTGATAAGGGCAGTCAAAGGATGACATCCTTGTATGATTCAATGTTCCAGAATTTAAACTTCTGTCCACCTCATTGGGATGGATCCAATTTAAAGGATGATGATGAGGACTGGTGGTTGCCGTCGAAACCGCGAGAGGAAAGTGTTCCGTCAAAGAAAGCTAAATCCGTTTGTGATCCATTACAATGTTCAGGTCCAACACTATGGCCGCGTTCTCAATACTTACCCGAGGCTGATATATATGCGTTGCCATACGCCATCCCGTTTTGATTTTTTGATTCTTTTTGTTGCCTCCGAGTTTTTAAATGACAATACATAATTGTGAGAAAGATATATATGGTGTTGCTCTTGCTCAAATTTACAAGTGCAGATTCTCTAATTTTTTTTTAATAGAAGAAAACACCATTGGATTATAGTTGTTTAAAAATTGCCCTCTCGTGCCAGTTGCTGATGTTAGTATGTAAATAATATACAAAAACGAGCTTCGGTATGTTCTCTAATCTTTTGAATATATATGGCTTCATTTTTGCAATAGGAATGAATGAAATTGTCGAAACTGATTTCTAATATTTGAACCCTGCTTGTTAAGGGTGTCTTGTGTTTTCCTTAGTTACCAGTTGTGGATACTTGTGGGAAGGAAAGAAAAGTAGAAAACAGTATGTAGTGGTAGCTTGTGATGATGATTTAATAATTTTGCTCGCGAATATTTGCCATATCAATTATCTCGTGGAAAAATAGGCTATCCCATCAATATGTGGCACTTCCTGTGCTCATACGTTAGCTAGGGCCTAGGAATGATGGTTTTTTTTTTTCCAAGGATAGAAATCGTCATGACGAGCACCACACAAAAATTACAAGAGCGACATGTATTGCACCCACTATATCAGTGTCAACAATTTTTTTCTTAATCTGTTGGATGATTTAGTTCGCTTCTCTTTTCTTTCAGTCAGACAGTTGAGCAACTAAAACTGGTCAAAACCTCAAGTATTACTAGATGGAATTGAGATATTGCGGGCCATGAATGACCACTTTCACATAATGGATCTCGTAGAAATTGTTGTACGATGTAACCAAATTATGCAGAGAAAAAAATATGTTGAAACTCGACTCCCATTACTTCTAACCATTCTTTTAAAATGTTTGTAATCTAAAGCGAAAATGAAGAAAGAGAATAACACAGCTTAGTAGAATAACCTTTATGCAGATAATAGTTACAAATTATGACGGGGTGAAGCCGCAATATATAGTGATTGAACATAATACCCTAAAATGTCAGTCCCAACTATACAAAGCTCATTGTTGCTCCCTTCAGTTAACTTAGTCACAGTATTGAGCATGGTTTCTGAGCCTTCCTCTTCTTTTTCTTTTGCTTTGGGGGTTGAAGAACCACTTTGATGGCGGCATCAAATACGGCTTTCACGTTCTGTAAGCACAAGACATGAGATCCGTATGAAAAGGACAAGAAACAGTCATAGCATTATTAATGTTAAGCAAGTAGGGAAACCACAAACCTGCTGCGTTTTTGAACTACATTCAATGTAGGCAGGAGCACCTATCATTTTCCTCAGTTCTTCACCCTTCATAGATTAAAAATAAACAATGATGAGTCAATGAACCAAATAACCAGTAACCAATTAGAGAAAGCAAAAGACTATGGCAGTTCTAACCTGCGCTGTAGTTATAGGCACTGCACCAGGATGGTCCATGAAAAACTGCTTATCATCCCGAAGATCTGCAGAACAGATTGAGCAGTTACAATCCTTTGCATTCCCAAAAATTTGGGTAGAAGTTGGATATTCAACTTAATGACAAAATGTATATCCTATGAATAACAATATTCGCTACTTCCAAAGATGTCTGAATGATAGACCCCTACAATTAAGGGTCCGTTTGGTTTGAGGGAAAAGGGGTATGTAAAGTAAAGATACGGATTTCAATACATTACATAGACCATTTTTCTTTACTTCACATTTCTGATGTAATCCAAGTTTACCTAGGGAATTATGATAGAATTCCTAATTTGCCCTTCTTACTCCCATCCCATCTTCTTCCTCTTTGATGCAACGAACCGGTGACGACGGACGATGGTGGGCGGCGGCGGACGACGGCGGCTCCGGCCATCGTGGACGGCGGTGGATGGAGGTGGCTCCGGTGACCTTGTGGTGATTGTGAGAAGGGCATTTTTGTCATTTTCTTTCTATATCTATTTTACTTTCCCTCCCCTACCTTTTTATACCATCAATCTTTACCTACTTTACATTCCCTCAACTACTTTCCCTTTTCCTCACAATCTTTCCCTTGTAAAACCCTTTCCTTTACTTACCCCAATTCATACCAAACGGACCCTAAGAGTTATAGAAGAAGAAATATGTGGTTATTAAAGGTTTTGGGAAGCAAGGAAAGGTGGAAGCTTTATGAGGACGTCCGAACGAAAGTTTGTCAGAAAAATGAGAAGAATAAGGAGAAAATGGCAGAGGGAGAGGTAGACAGAATTCAGGGTACTCTTGTAGGAGATTGTAGCCCCTCAAAGTGCAAGAAGTTTTCTTTCTTTCCTTTTCGATTTTCCTTACTACTTTGCCTACTACCGCAATTTCTGACAAAAATCTAGGGATCAGTGCACCATTATTATACAACATCCTAGATAAAGGTCTAGGAACTCTACCCATCACCCATCTCCTCCACATATATAACAAATAAAACAAGATCAAATGGCAACAAGTAGCCGTTTCCTCTTTTCTCCACAAGCAGTGAGAACAAATTGTGTTTAATGCACTCAAAAGAGAATATGAATACGAAAAGCATTTGACTCCAAGACATTAGTCAGACCACCTCACATTTTTTGGTTAATGTACAAACAAAAGATTCTGGGAAGCAAAAATCCTTGAATATTTTCTTTGGAAGTACACCTGATAATACGATTAATGAGACTCATGATCTATAAGTTAAGAAAATGTCAGACCTTTACATAGAACAAGCAGGTGTCTAACTAAAATTAATTCATTGACTCTGCAGGGGGCAACAATCATATCAAAGAAGAGAAGTTAACAAATAGCTGAATAGACATATTTTTGCTGCATTGACAAACACCTGCTTCGTGTTTATTAACTAAGATACAATAACAATATGAAGATATATTCAAGGATGGGAGGGAAAAGGATTACCTAACTTCGTCCCCACTAGAATTATTGGAACCCCAGGAGCATAATGCCTCAATTCAGGGATCCACTGAAATGAGGGGGAAGAAAGAGCAATAAATTGTTTAGTTAATTGAAATTCAGAAATGCATGTAAACATGATCAGCCTAACTATAATTCTTTTCATTCAAGGAAATAACCTTCTTTGCAACATTTTCATAGCTGGCCTTGCTTATAAGGGAAAAAGCAAGTATGAAGACATCAGCTCCTCGATAACTCAAGGGCCTTAATCTATTATAATCCTCCTGACCTGTCAAACTTTAAGTTAAAACGACCAGAAAGGAAAAAAAAACAAACAATATGCTGAAAATGAAATATCATTCAAGATAGGGTTGTGGATCCTCTGCTAGGCTTTTTTATCCTGCTGTCTCTGCTGTGCAAGCATATAAACCATTGATTATATCTGAAAGTCTAAAATGCGCCACGTGTTCCACAATATTTTACAACATTTCTACTGAATATTTTCTTCTAAAGCTGCGTTTTTATCACTCATTAGTCAGTCACCCTTCCTTAATTAGTGCACAACGATGTTGTCTAACATCCATTAGGTCCCTGGACTCTGACCACTCGGCGCTGCCATCGTAGGCAGCAATCCATTCACCGCCTTCACCGGAATTGTCAGGGCTAAGGTAGCGTTTCTTGGAGGTGGCAAAATTCGATGTGTCTCTTCATCATTTCCTCTGTACCCAATCTATAATGAAAACCTCCCTTCATAACCAACGGTGGAAATGGAACAACAATTTTTACTAGTGACAAATAATTTTAATGCTTAACTCAATGGAAAAAACAAGGGAAAAAACAGATTGGGTATTTAGTTGAAAAGTTCACATATAGTCGGCGGCGACGGAGACGATGGCGATGAACAGAGATGACGCGGTCGACAACGGCTGCGTCGATGAACACGGCGACGGCGATGAACCGACGACAATGATGAAGATCGAAGTCAAAAAACGCTTGTGATGGGAACAAATGAAGCTGAAAATGCAAGTTTGGAGGAAAAGATTGGGTGGAAATACTGAAAATTTGTGTATGAAACATGGCACACTTTGGACCCTCAGATTTGATCGAATGGCTTTGATGGGCCTACTGTTATTGGACTTGGGCCCACTGTGAATATTATAGGTTTTGTGGTTATTTATATAGAGTTTTGGGCAAGAGAAGGAGGAGGGGGAATTGGTTAGGGAAGTGGGAGAGAACATGGCCTCTCGGAAGCTAAGGTGGGAGAGAGTCTAACCTCTCAAAAGTTAGGCAATTATGTTATTTCTATTGTTCTAGTGTTTTATCTTGAATGTTCATTTGTGAGTGTTTGTGTGTATCAGTTTGCTGTATTTTTCCTCTGTTTTGAATGCAATAGGGCTGTAGTTTCAGTCCACTATATTCCAGTAAACAGGTTTCTAACAGGCTTATATTGATGGACAGCAGAGACAGCAGGGAGAAAAGCATGGTAGAGGATCCAAATAATAATTGCAGTGTTACCTGCAGTATCCCATAAGCCGAGATTAACTGTGCTTCCATCAACAACAACATTAGCACTGAAGTTGTCAAAAACAGTTGGCACATAGTCCTGTGATTCATGACAATAAATTAGAAGGTTGATAAAATGAAGCTTTCTGTAGAAGAAAGAAATTGAAGTCGTTGAAAAAGTACAAACAAGATAAGACTTACACTTTCTACACTCTATAGGGCAAATCCATAACACCCAAGTTCTTAATATTCTCATTCATTGAGCATATTATGTTCTTTGAAAATGTAGAACAATAACACCTTGATTCTGATATCAAAAAATATAAAAACCATTTTGGAATGCAAACTATATTATAAGCTTCTTGAAGCCTGCCTTACTGTCTTCTAATGTGTCCATAATGTTTACATATAACACAATCTCTACGGAAGCAATCATGTACTCATGACACTCTTATACTTCTACAGAACAGAATCTACAAATTAGGAAAGCAATGAATACTCCCAAATCCTAACTAATCAAATCATGTACAAGCTTTCAAATCAGGAGATATAAGATGTTTATAAGGCTTAGAACTTGATCAAAAGTAGAAAAAAGAGCAGCCATCAATTGGTTTAACTAAACTAAAATGATTCTGTAAGCAGTTGGCCGAGAAGTATAATCATTAAAAAAAAAATTACAATAATGAGTAAAAAGTAAAGTCATACTTCGATGATTTCCAATCCATGTCAAGGATTACTTATAATTTCTAAGATCGATAAAGGACGACAAAGTCTTTCACTCATCATTTATTATCTCGACAGATTTTAGTAACAGGTGTCCAAAATAGAAAACAGATAATGTCCAAAAGAATTCTAAAACGGAGAAGTAAAAAACATGCATGACGGAAATTCACTGTATCTGAGCGCATGTGATGGCAAATCCATTTTCCAAACAAGAAATCTAAGAAAATGCGAGGAGGCAATCGATTATCATCATATACATTATAAAACCATATTTACAGCCAACGATTCAAACAAAAACGAAAGAGAAAGTAACCGTGGGAAACGTATTGCTGGTGTACGAAATCAGCAAGCAGGTTTTGCCGACAGCACCGTCACCGACGGTGACGCACTTGATGAACCTAGACGCACTCATTTCAAGCAGAGAAGCTTCAGATCTCCTACTCCACACAAAATGTTACCTATGGTGCTCTTCTTCTGATTATTCAGATGCTACTTTTACAATCATTCAGAGAATGAGAGATTCATTAGGCGAGAAGAAAACCCTAGAAGTTGCAGATCTGGAAACGAAGACTGTAAAGTCGAAGTTCACAGTAATAAATTTGATATGTGAAAGACTTGGATAGAAGAACTCACATTATGTTCAAGACTTGTTGACTCAGACAGCCATTTGCCAGCTATATGATGCAGATTTTTATTTTATTTTTCTTTCTATGCTTTTTTTTTTTAATTATATTTTTTCTCATAGTATGAATCTAATCTAATTATTCTATAAAGTATTTTTAGTCTTTAATTATAAGATAAGATATCGAAGCTTAAAAACACAAGGTTAGTTGGACATGTAAGTGATTGCCTGGATATTACAGGGTTGATTGAGAATCTAATATAGTTTAAAATGACTCTTTTCCTTAAAACATTTTTTTTAAAGATTTAATTAGGAAACACTGATGAAATTAGAGACAGAGACAGACCGAACAGAATCTGAAATAAAGCGATACGTTCATTTTGTTAGCAATGATTGCATAAAACTGTAAGATGAAATATAGAATTGAACATTTCACAGTTTTGATTTGTAATTGTGCTGAGCTGGTATGAAGAGAAAGTTATAAGAAAATCAAGAAAGAAAAGATTTCTTTTCAAGTAATGTATATCACACACGTTCCATCTTTACAATTTTGCAATAGTAGTCTAGTTCGAGTTGTCTATCTCTATCAAATAGCATTTGAAGAGTTGCAATTTTCGCACTTTGAATTACAAATTGGATTATACACTGACATCGCAACAAATAGCGATTCTCAGAAGCTTGGCTTACAATCCTAGTGAGTCTTACCTTACAATTCTAGTGAGTCTTACCGTTATTTAGAATTGCAGAAATAGAGCGATTTGAAAAAATGCAAAGTCTGTCTCTACTTCGACTATTAGGATCATTCAATCAACTATTTTACGTTATTTTAATATTTTTGATTGTTTGTTGTCTCAATCTACTTATGACTTTTGATAGATATCCTGCCCCTGCTCTAGATAATCTCCTTCCTGATTCCTGCAAGGATAACTCCAATGGGGGTTTTAGTCCCCAGAAGAGCCTCCGATGGCTAAGTCAGAATCCCGGCAGAGTAACAGTAATATCTTAATCTAATCAACTTACCTTTCACTTTGCGGGTCTCCTATTTATAATGCGGAAAAGGGGAATTGCCCTGCCTAGGCCTGCGACCTAGTCCATTATCCTCCTAGGTTTGTTACGTAGGCCTGGGACTGTCAGCTCGTGTGTCTCCACTATGTTTGTGGTCCCCCCTTTCCCAGGGCTGCTCAGGTCATCTGCTCCTCCGATCGGTCTTCCTGGTATCCGAGCGATGGATCGCTTGGTCCTTAGCCTGTAGGACCTTTGGGCCTTGCTTTATTAAGGCCTATTGGGCCTTGCTATACTCTGTGACCCTTTGGACCTTACTTTACCAAGGTCCATTGGGTCCTACTCTATCAACTTTAATACTTTTGAGTTTTTCACTTCCTCAAGTCGTGAATTGAGGGCTCCGACGGCACAGATTTATGTGCTGGACAACTCCTAGGTCCATTATTCTAGGTCGTTTTCGCAGTACTCCTTTACCGTTTTTTTTTATAAATATATTTTTTCTACAAAAAAAAAATCCAAGTCACGGGCTGAAGGATAAGGGAATTGAAAATCAAGTAAAATGTTCTGCTTTATTTATTCATTCTATACATTTTTTTATAATAAAAAAAAATCACAAGAAAACCAACTAGTAAGAATTTGTAGTTATTTAGAAGACATATATAGTAATAAATTAATTGATTAATTCAGACTTAACTTGATTTAGACAATGTAAAGATTAATAAGTGTAGACTCTCTGTTCACCAACCCTTGACTGATTCCTACAATTTTCTTCAGATGGGACTATTAGCCATTTCTTATCCTCTCCTTTTTTTTTCCAAATTTTAAATGAATTCATTCAACTTCAGTATGACTTTTGAAACTTCTTTTTTCTACAAATAATAATGGAGCTACCAAAAATAACTAAACTACTCTTTTGGTTAGTACATTTCAGACATCTTCACTTAATATAGTAGGGCCATTCAAAGAGGGTAGACCCCCTAACTTGAATATGCATTTTATCTCAGAACATTGTGTATATAGTTTCCATATATATAGACAATAAGCTTTGAATATACATTACTTAAAACTATAAATTTGTATGAAGTTCTTAACTTATTCAATGTTTTCTTGCTGTAAACTGACTAATTGCTTATAGATGCTGTCAGGTTTAGCAATCAACTTATCATGGCTTCCCATTTCAGCTACCCTCCCATTTTGCAAAACTGCAATATTGTCCGAATTTCTAACAGTAGACAATCTATGAGCTACCAATACTGTTGTTCTGCCTTCCATAAGCTTCTCCAAAGCTTCTTGAACTAGCCTCTCTGAAACTGTGTCCAATGCACTTGTTGCTTCATCTAGCAGAAGAATTGATGGATCTTTCAGAATCGCTCTAGCGATTGCGACTCTTTGTTTCTGGCCTCCTGATAATTGAACTCCTTTTTCACCAACTTCTGTTTGATATCCTTCAGGCATTCTACTAATGAATTCATGAGCATTTGCTGCTTTTGCTGCCTTCATCACCTCAATTTCTGATGCTTCCTTGTTTCCATACTTGATGTTCTCATATATTGTGGTAGAAAATAAAGCAGGCTCTTGCTGAACCAAACCTATTCTCAGCCTTAAGGATCTCAAGTTTAGGCTTTTGATATCGCATCCATCGACTCGAACCATCCCAGAAGTTGGGTCATAGAATCTCATTACCAAAGAGATCACAGTACTCTTCCCAGAACCACTTTGACCAACTACTGCTAGACTCCTTCCTGCTTTAACTTTCAAGTTCAAGTTCTGGAAAATCGCGATATCGGGTCTCATTGGATAGCTAAAGCACACATTTTTAAACTCTATATCTCCTTTTACTTCAGTTACCACTTTGACATTAGGGTCATTGGGTGGAATGCTTGTTTTCCTGTGAAGAATACCAAAAACTGACCCCAATGCTTGTGACCCTTTTACAATATCTGGGGTAAGAGCTAGTGTTTCTGCTATTGCTAGTGCAGTGATGATCAAAACCATGAAGGATTTCATAATGTCCCCAAAATTAGACTCTTTGTGCTTGATCAAGATGGATGCATACCAAAGGCCAAGTGCATAGGAACAGAAAGCTAACAATTGTGTTACACCATATCCTAATCCTGATATGTGACCTCGTAAAAGTGCTTGCTTGTTGGGTTTGTTCAATTCAGAGGCAAATTGGAAGGAGATTCGATCTTCAGCACCAAATGCAGCAACAGTACGTATATTAGAAATAGCTTCACGTGCCAGAGAGGTTGCTCTAGAGTAAGCAGCACTGTAGTCTCCTCCAAATCCCTTGAGAAATAATTGCTGCAATATAAAAAGCAACGTTTGAACATATGTATCTATACACCACATATAAATAAGGGTTAAAGGGTCATTTTGGTCCTAAATGTATGCCCTAATGTTCATTTTGGTCCATTATGTTTCAAAATGTTCAAATTGGTCCTAAATGTTAGCAAAATGGTTCATTTTGGTCCTCAATATTGGTAAAGTGTTTCATTTTGGTCCCAAACTATTGAATTTGGTCATATTTCTCTCATCTCTCATTTCAAGTTCAAAGGATTTGTTCAGAGGAACTTGTAACTTTGAATTCGTCGCATTTGAATTTGAAACGAGAGAGATATGATCAACTTTGCTTGTTTGACCATGAAACGAGAGGTCTACATTTAGGACCAATTTGACCTTGTTTGCTGACGACCCCAACTGAATAGAGAAAGTATTCTTCGAGAACAATATGTATCTCTAAACTCGTCACGTTTGAACTTGAAACAAGTCATATTCAATAGTTGGGATCAAAATGAAACATTTTGTAAACATTTAGGACCAGTTTGAATATTTTGAAACATTAGGGCATACGTTTAGGACCAAAATGACCCTTTAACCTATAAATAAGAGTAAACATATGAATTGGTAGAGGAAACTATCAATTTAGTCACTGAATTATATGGGTATTGTTAGTTTAATCCTTAAATTTTGAAATGATTGATTTAGTCTCTAAAAATTCAAGACTCATTGCAATTTAGTCCCTGTAGGGACTAATGAAAACACAAGAATATATATATGCAATATAAGAATACTAACTTCAGTGATAGAAGCTCCAATAAGAAGAGGCAAGCAGGCAACAACAACGGCTGTGAGTTTCCAACTTAAAGTGAAGGCAATAGCAAATGCTGTGGCAGTGAGAGCTACATTTTGTACTATGGTTGAAAGCCTATCAGCAAGAGCACTTCTCACTAATGTTGCATCTGCAGCTAGCATAGCCATCAGTGATCCAGTGTTGTTCTCATCCTTATCGAACCATGCAACTTCGTTATTCAGCATAGCTGTAAATTATTTCAATTTCATCACTTTCCAATCATCAACCATGTCCACTAATGCTAAAAATCTCATTTCGATAAAAGATGTGAAACGTTGGGGGTATAATTGACTAAAAAGTGAAACATTGAGGGTATAATTGACAAAAAAAGGCGTTAAGGGTATATCTAAAAATGACCCTAAATATTGGGGTACCAAAAATACTTTTCCTTTCTTATTATTATCTTTGAGTTGGACATCCGACATAGACAATTTTTCTCATATGTAAGAAAAATATTATTTCCTAAGAAATAATAGCAAAAACGGTAAAAGTACTAATTTCGTTCTCAAATTTGATACCAATTATTAATTTCGTCTCCAGTCTTTTTTTATCGTCAATTTTGTCCCTAATGTTTTACATTTTGGTCAATTTTATCCTTTACTCTTACTTTAGCCAAATATTAACGATAGAATCTACGTGACTAATGATATGTAATGTAAAATTGATAGAAAAAAAACTCAAATATTAACTCAGATTGAAAAACATGATGCAGTTTGTCATTAATTAATTGAAAAAAGTTAGTGAAAGGATAAAATTGACCAAAATGTAAAAACATCAGCTACGAAATTGATAACAAAAAAAGATTGGAGACGAAATTGACAGTTGGTATAAAGTTTGAGGACGAAAAAATTAATACTTTTTCCTAGCACGAAAAGTCGAAAATCATGTTTTGGACTGAGGGTGAAATAAATGAAAAAATTTGAGGATCAAAACAGAATGAAAAATAGCATAGGGATCAAAACAAAATTCACACTATAGTTTAGGGACTAAAACAAAATTTTGACCTTGAGTAATTCAATTTAGGACTACCTGAGAACATT
Source organism: Chamaecrista fasciculata (assembly GCA_003254925.1). NCBI lineage: Eukaryota > Viridiplantae > Streptophyta > Magnoliopsida > Fabales > Fabaceae > Chamaecrista > Chamaecrista fasciculata. Next base: position 37,091 of record QANZ01009996.1, read on the forward strand.
AACAATCGTACACGAGCTGTGAGACGCTCTCCCATCAATGTATAGAAGAAATGTTGCAATAGATAAATTGGTATAGTCACAATAGCAACTCCAACGAATACAAGAGCCACACGATCAACTTCTTGCTTAATTCTTGAACCATGTGGAGAGTAAAATGCAGTCAAAATGTGCGTGATTCCAAGGGCAAAAAGAGGAGCTTCCATGCCTGCCATAATCGCACCCATCGATCCAAATAATGCGTACGGCCATTCTGGAGCATTTAATTTCAACAAATCTATGATTGATGGAACCGTCTTTTGATCGCTTGGTTGCGATTTTCTCGTTGTGATTGATTTGAATTCGTCCTGGTAATTTTGACTGTTGTCTCCAACTTCTCGGAAACTTGAATTTCTTGAACTTCCCGGGGAAATCAAGCTAGAATTCGTCGTTTGATAATTTTCCGATGCTTGTAAACTCACCAGATTCACGTAATCGCCGTTTTTCGAAATGAGCTCAGAATGAGTCCCGCTTTCCACAACCTGACCATTTTTCAACACCACGATCGTATCTACATCGCGAATCGTGGATAATCGGTGAGCGACGATTATTGTAGTCCGATTCGACATCAGTTTTTCCAGTGCTTGTTGAACTATGAGCTCCGATTCTGCATCTAAAGCACTCGTAGCCTCGTCTAGAAGTAAAATTTTAGGGTTTCTGAGCACCGCTCTTGCTATAGCGATTCTCTGCTTTTGCCCTCCTGAAAGTTGTGTGCCACCTTCTCCAACCTAAACATGTAAGAAACAGAATTCTCTCAATGTTTAAATTATTTTGCATTTCTGTTGCGATTACATGATGCTAAGCTAGGGTTAGCGAAACTCACATGAGTCTGATAACCATCAGGTAATCCTTCAATGAAAGAATGAGCATTGGCAGCTTTGGCAGCTTGTATGATTTGATCCATGTTTGCTTCTTCTTTCCCAAGTAAGATATTTTCAGATATTGTTGTGGCAAATAGTGCTGGTTCTTGACTAACCAGACCCATTTGTTCCCTCAGCCATCTCAATTGAAGACTGTTTAAGTCATGCCCATCCAACAATATCTTACCTAGTGAAAAGATTCATGCATTAGCCTCACCTGTGAGAATTAAATTGACCAATAATTTGTTCATTGATAGTTATAAGAACATTAATAACCTGAAATGGGATCATAGAATCGTTGGATCAAGGAAATGATTGTGCTTTTTCCTGAACCACTAGGGCCAACAACAGCAATAGTCTTCCCTGAAGTTACTGAGAAGGTCAAGTTTTCAAAGATCATGTTGGATCTTGAGGGGTAAGAAAAGCAGACCTCAGAGAATTCAATTTTCCCTGAAACTTGTGGTAAAACAATGCCCTTGTCCAAATTTGTAGTACTGGACTTGTTTGAAACTGATGAGATCATGTTCATGATATTTGCTGCAGCAGCACGCCCTTTAGCAATAGAACCCAGGTTTGGTGCAGCCTGACCCAGAGCACTAATATATAGAGAAGAAAAAAAGAGTCAAGTTTTAAGATCAGAGAAAGAGCATTATTTGAATATACAAACTATATAAGTTCTCACAATCCGCTAAAGATGACATTGATGATGGTTGTGAATGCTTTCCCTCCATTTGTTTTGTGGTGCCTCACAAGTATGCTTGCATACCATAGAAGCAATGCCCAAGCACAAAATAACAGCCCATACGTTAAGCCTACCCCAACTCCTTTAGCAAACCCACTTTTCTTTCCTAATTTCAGAGCTTTATCAAGTGATGTGGAGTATGAGGAAACTGCTTTTTCTTCTCCAACAAATGAATAAACAGTACGAACTTGAGAAAGCACCTAGTTCATCAAAACAAAAAGGACATTCATCATACAGAGTTCATGTAATTTAATGACTAAATTAGCAGAGTTCATATAGTTCAGGTAATAAATTGATAATCTATTCTTTTCATTTTTAACTTATCATGGTTAATAATTTACCTCTTCGGACACTTTCCCAGCTTCTGCATAAGCTGCTTCACCTTTTTCTGATAAAGTAGACATAGTAATTGTATAAGCTCCTCCAGCCACAGCTATCAATGGAACTACGGCCAAAGTGAGCAGTGTGAGCTGCCATACTGACGTAAATCCAATGGCAAATCCAACGATGAATTGTGAAAGGTAACGTATAGCATGGCCTGTCTGCATTGAATTAAACACATTGGATATCAAGTTATCAACCTAGCTAGCAAAACCTTATAGCCAAAGACTGTGTCCATATGAATCCGTTGATTAAATTACCTTGTCACCGATTGCGTCTTGCACTAATATTGCATCACTAGAAATGTGGAAGATGATATTAGCGTCTCTGGCTTCATTGTCAAAAAAATTAATGTCTTTCTTAAGAACTGATTGCAGATACTTTAAGCGCAAACGAGCTGTTTGCCTTTCCCCTGTTTGAGTCCAGAATGCAACCCCTGAAGCATAATATAGTACGTAGTTAGTGATTATGAGACAATGTAAATATAGACTTTCACATAAACATACCCATCCAAGCTGACACCAGAACAACGAGTCCAAGATAGACCAAGTACAAAGCATTCTGCAATGGATTATGAAAATTATTTGTAAGAGGAAGTGGTATGGAATAAGAAAAAGAAACACTTAAGAAAATTAACCCGCCACCATTTCATTGTTGTTAGGTTTATTGTGTTTTAGAAAAAGAGAAGTTGGAATTGTGAGATTCTGTATTGTTTTGTTTGATGCAAGATATGAAGGAATCTGAATTATTATGACCATTCAAATATAAAGGTTTATGTCTTTTCAAATTTGAGTGTTCACCATTATATGACTGATTTGATATAAACATAATATTATGAATATATATATACCCTTGTACCTCAGAAATGCGTGAAGACAACTTGTGAGGATGCCTAGAAAGATGTCCCAAAGAATCAATCATACGGCCAAACAAGATGAAGAACACAGGAAGAGCTGCACCATGCACGCATGCACCAAGGCTTCCCAAGAACATCAAGACATAGTCAAGTTTATCAGCAGCACCAAACAACCCAAAGAATGAAACACTCTCTGGCTTGCTTCCTTTGGTTTGTTCTGACGATTCTGAAGGCAAATGGGAGGTTGCAAGTTCAACTTCTTCCATTGCAGAACTCAAAGCAGAGAAAGAAAGAAAGAGAGAAACTATGAAGTCACACAGGTATCCATGGAAAAGAGTGGTGAAGAAAGGGACTAATAAATGAGAAGATGTTAACTAAAGCCAACGGAAAACTCGGCTCCATAAGTGCCCTTTTGGAAAATTCGACGTGAGTGAGTGAGTGGCAATGGAAGATTGCACGTTACCTACTACTCAAAATCACTTTAGAAGTTTACAAAGCTATCAGTAATTAAGACTTCTAACTGTATGCCGTTTTTGTTGTTCAAACAGGCCATTAGCTAGGTATATTCCAATATATATTTGATATTTGATGTGTCGATTATATGTGAGCTGTGACTTAAGCATCATGGACCCATCACCCATCCTTCTTAATTTCTTCACCACAACAATAATAGACATGATTTATTGCATAGGTTAAGGGTCTCACTCTTCCTGCTTAGCTACTTTTAGAACCACACCATTCCACAAAATGAGATTAAATGAATTCTCTTTTTAATTAATCAATCTTGCGATATGACATATTGACATGAGGATGATGATGTGTGTCATTTACAATTATGTCATGTTATTTAAATTTATGATAATTTACAGTCTTAATTTATAAAATACATTATTTTATAGAACATTAATAACTTGATGACTTTGTGAATTTCAGCAGATCCTCTTCTCATAGTGTATAGAGCAAAACAAGAATAAAATGTTGTTAAGAGTTTCTTTGTGGGTGAGTACCGAAATAGATGGTGTGGTATGTTGAGTTGCATGAAAGTAAGGTAAGTAAATAATAAAAGCTTTGAAAGGGTAAGGGATGGCTATATATATCATATGATAAACACATGATATGATCCCTAAAGGCTAAAGGTATGGGCGATATAATGAGTAAACTACCAAATTGGTCCTTGGATTATTGGCTCGCTGACAGATTGGTCCTCGAATTTAGGAAATTGACAAATAGGTCCCCAAATTTTTCTAACGAGTCAAATAGGTCTCCGAATTTTTCTAACGTTAGTCAAATAGGTCCCCGAATAACATGCACAGAAGGACCTATTTGACAAATGTTCGGGGACCTATTTGACTCATTAGAAAAATTCGGGGACCTATTTGTCAATTTCCTAAATTCGGGGACCAATCTGTCAGCGAGTCAATAATCCAGGGACCAATTTAGTAGTTTACTCGCGATATAATATATATATGGTGGTCCTGAATAATATGGTGAGGACAAGTGCGTGTAGATCCTAGTTACTTCCAATTAAGGCTCAAAAATAAGGATACGGAATAGATGCTGTAAGAACTAGTCTCTCAATTATTCATGAACATCAATAAGAATTTTCACCAAACCTAAAAAAAAAGTTTGTACTTCTCTGTTATGGGACTCTAATGAATGAAAGATGACTTGAGGGGAAAAAAAAAAAAGAGAGCTGAAAATAAATTAACTTGTGAAAAGGAAAGTTCGGTAGTTCAGTAATGTACATTTTTGTTATAAGAGTTACATTTATGTTGATCATCTTTACTATCTTCTATATCTCCTTGTCCTTGGGTTGATTATGTTAGTTTTTTTCTTTTTTTTTTTAGGTTAAGTCATGTGTATTCCCTGTCTATCTGTGTAACGGTCTAAGCGAATGTTAATAACATTCGGGCCTCAAAGACAAAATAGTCAGAGCCCTCCCAACAATGTTGACTTTAGAGATCGAACTTGGATCCTCTCCCTAAGATGTAGTTTGCCTAACTACTACACTAAACAATTGTTAGTCTTAACCAAACAAACATTGGGTTTTTTTTTTCTCTTCAAGAGCGGACATATTGAAATATAGATTTGATGAAGTGTATAAAGTAAGTTTCTAAAGAGTGGATCAAAGTATCAATTTAAGGTTCAGTAATTTAATCGGGGTTCAATCAGAATTAGACCACTAATAATATAAAAAATTAAAAATAATTATTTAAATTAATATAATAAAAAGAAACTAATAAATACTAAATATATATAATAATTTTTTTAAATTTAAGTTTAATTGAATAAGAAAATGAGAAGTAAAGAGATAAAAGATCATATATTAAAGTGAAAATTAGTAAGTAGTGGGTCATTTTGAATCTAAACTAAATAAAAAATAAAAAATAAAAAAAACTCTTAAAATAACATCATTTTGATCCAAACAAAAAAAATTTACTGGACCAGTTTAACCTTAAAAGTCTCTACTCAATGAATAAAATTTAACTTATATGAGTGGACATATTCAACGTAACCCACAACTCTCTAATGAGTCAATTTGTAATTGACTCACTTTTAACAACTTTCAGATGTACAATTAAATGATTAATATTTACTTCAATAATGGATGATAGAGGTCACGCACTTCAACCAATATGTTCAACAGGTCTATTGCGGTTCCTTCCGATTCTGGAAATTATATGAGAAGTGATCAATTGAATTGAGTTCAAAATTATTTATCAACTTCAAAAGATTAAAAATTTCATTGACAGCAACCACACATCACTGAGAGTCTAATTAATAATAATATATTATTTGTATATATATAAACTCATTTAATTTAATTTCAAGTCACCTTTAGATTCTTAAATTAAATAAATTAATATCAAATAAGTTACATTAATTAAGTTAAACTACTTGCATTTTATTTCATTCAAAGATTTTATAGAATTTTTTATTAGATAAAAAATATAAACAAATTAAAACTTGAAACTTGTTTACAAATTAATCAATTTAACATTTGTTTAATCAATTTTTATCTCTCTCTTACCTCATTTAAAAAATGAAAAAAAAAATAAAAAAAAAGGGTGTGAGAGATGGAGATTGATATGCTACAATGTAATTTCTTTTTAAGCATTATCCAAATATATTTTGTCATTTCATTTTACTTCCAAAATTAGCTCCACAAAATTAGTATTAATATATCTTAAAATATCAATCACTTAGATCTGGCAAATAATAGATTATAGTTGGACGACATCAAATTATATTAAAAGAGAGAATCGGTGATCCTTTATATATGAAAGTTTAGGTAAAATATCTAGAAAAATTTGATATCAGAAATTCAGAATACATTAAGTAATTATTGAAATAATTGTTAAGATTATTTAAAAAAATATTTGGTGAATCTTGCCAAATCTACTGCATGTGATGTAGTTATTGAGATATTGTCAAATCTTAACTTATCATAAATCAAATTAAAAAATTGCTAATATGTTTAATCCACAATAAATCAAACAATTGCTTGAGAAACAATGAGATCTTTCTTCCCTAGTATGAAAACAATGAGTTTTCGAAGATGAAAGGGTAAAATTATATCTTTTTAAATGAATTCCCAAATGCAAATTTTCCAATGGATTTAATTTTAAAACGTGGATCGTAACTCAGAGTAAACTCTAAACTAAATGAAAATGCATATAAAGGGCTAATTAATTAAGGCAACAATTTGCCATATAGCTAGTACCATAACACCAATGATTACTGGTACCTCCAACATCAGAAACTCAAGAAGAAGACAAATATATACAAGTATATATATAACGCATTATTTACCATTTTTAGTTTTTACAGTAACTCATGAAGAAGACAAATATATATAACACACGTACCATTTTTACAGTAAAGCAAAGCTACAGAAAACATTGTTCATTTGTATGTGTAGGTACGCGAGATGTCCTTAATTTGTAGGGTATGTATGTCATTCATATATATGCTTGAACCCTCTGTACGTAGCTTTCAATTCATTTCCAAGCAAGTACATACATTCTTGGAAACTAATTCGCGATGGGAATATAATATAATTCATATATAATAATTTAATTATGTATTTTTATTATGATAGTTTTTTTTTCAACTCATAAAAATAAAAGGCTAAAATCCTGTTTTGGTTCCTCAAGTTTGCTCAAAGTTTCGTTTTGGTTCTTCAACTTTTTTTCGTTCCGTTTTGGTTCCTCAAGTTTGCTCAAAGTTCTGTTTTGGTTCCTCAAGCTTCCAAAATATTCCACGTTAGTCCCTCAGTATTTTCCATCCATTTTTTTCATTAAAAAAAAGGATAAATAGACTTTCATTTCCCAAAAATTTTAATTTTTTAAATTATGGACCTTGTCCATTTATAATAGGATCAAAAAATAAGAAAAAAAAAATAGACAATTTTAATAAATTCACATAAGAAATTAAAAATAAACCATCATCATCTTCCACGTGTCATCATCTTCTTCTTCTTCTACCCGCCACCACCGGCACCTTGTTCTTCTCCTTCCTTCACTTCGTGAGTGATGACCAGTGTCTTCCCTCTCTCTCCCTCTCTCTACGTCTCATTTCATTTAGATTTCAGGTTCCAAATCTAAAATTTATATATTAAATTGGGACATTTAATATTTTTTAAAAATTAAATTATTAATTTAATCTTAAAATAAAAAATATGAATAAATTATATTTTTTATGTTATATTTAAATTATAAATAATAAAAAATTGATTTAAATAGTAAACACAGTTTATTTTTGTTTTGAGAGTCTTTTACTAAAATTAATCAGAACACAAGTTAAATTTAAATTAATGGAAGCAAAATTACAATATCAAATAAATGAACAACATTAAAAATAAAAACTAAAACGTTGGGCCAGTTGGTAAGGAGTCGACTTATAACCCACAAGGTCGTAAGTTCGATTCCTGTTGTCGATATGAGGTCTTGTTGGTAGGTGATCTATAAGTACCTCTGTAAGTACTCATAGAGATTAGAAGCATACTCTGACCTTGGTGAGCCGACGAGGCCCAACTCACCAACACTTTATAATTATAAAAAAAAAACTAAATTATAATCTACGTGGGGTCTGATTAGGGAATCCCTTAAAAACTCAAGAACATTGGGGCATTTTCTGTACGTTTTTCAGTGAGTTCAGGGCATTTTCTGGTGGATTTTAAATTTTCTATGTTTTGAGTTTTGGTCACTTTATCATTTGCTTTAATTTGTGTTTTTTTGCATTTCTATTCCATTTCATGAAGAATCAATGGATTAGGGACCGTTTGAGAATCTTTAGGGATGTTCTTTCACTTTCATTTTGATAGTCAAGGACTAAAGTGAAAGGGACTTGAAGTTTTCAAGACTGAACTGTAATTTAAAATGGACGGAGGACTAACGGTAGGAGGTTTTCAAAATATATGGGACCAAAACTGAGACAAGAAAAGATATAGGAATGATTTGGGACCTGGAGCAAAGTTACATGACCAAATTCGCACTTTGACCAATATTTTATTATATTTTATACATTTTTTATTTTGTTTGTAGTTATTTTATTTTAATTAACAGATATCGGATATCTGATATTTCCGATTTTTTGATTAGGATATTCTATTTTATATCCATTATTTCGGATATTTTGAATATTTATAGTATCTGTAAGATATCGAATATCAGATAGAGTATGAGTATGGATATTAAATTTTCGGATAAGAATAAAATATAAATATTGGATAAGATAAACGTATACGGATAATGACAAAATAACCAATATCATACCCGTTCCAATCCTTAGGTCTGATTACATTCGAACCATTCGAAGTGCGGACCTTCTCAACCTGCCCCGATTGCCCCGATTAAGTTGGGTCGGACAACGAGTGGCTTCGCACGTGCTAATGCCCAATATAAGTGCCACATGGCACCCATTTATTTTTAATTTTTTTTTTAACCAAAATGAAATTGCAGACATTACTGCGATTTTATTTTCTTTTTTAAAAAAAATTTAAAATAAAATCGCAAACTTGACTGCAATTTCATTTTTTTAATTTTTTTTAAAAGAAATTAAAATCGCACAGTTAACTGTGATTTTATTTTCATTTTTTTTTAAAAAAATCGCACACTAACCTATGATTTTATTTTATTTTCAATTTTTTTAAAAAAATAAAATAAAATTGAACCCCAAGTCAGAGGAGGAAAAAAATATTGAACCGTGTCACACACAAGTATTGAACCCCATACTTTGCATAATATAAAATTTTCTCTCCCATTCCGTTGAGCCAGAACATGCACATTGATTGCAATTTCAACAACCAAAATGTTATATAAAGTATGTCCTGTGATCTGAAAAAATACAAAATTGCCCCCAAAATTATTGACAAAGTAATATGTTGTCATGTCTATAATAGTTAAAAAACCAAGCAAACAAGAAAATAACAAGAAAAGCCAATTTTAAACAAGCAAACTACGTTTTTTGACGAAACAGAGGCGGCCAAACCCTTTTGGTGTTTGAGTTGGCCTCGTCTCGAAAAGTTACCCGAAATTCATATATTATTTGTTGAATTCTGACTTGTATAGCTCCTGATATCTTCGTTTAAAGTTTTGATCTAAAATATCATACGTTTTCTCTCCGTACTACCTCGAAACTCATTTTTGGTACTTTCGTACTCTAGATCTCGCGAAAACGTATCGAAACGACTACTCATAATGCCAAAATTGTTCGCCGGTCATTTAGTTATCGCGCGATTTCAAATTCTGCTTGAACTTAAAATTTCTCAAATTTTCCATCTCAACATGTTACGTTGTCAATAATTTTAGGGGCAATTTTATATTTTTTTAGATCACAGGACATACTTTATATAACATTTTGGTTGTTGAAATTGCAATCAATACGCGTGTTCTGACTCAACGGAATGGAGGAGAAAATTTTATCTTATACAAAGTATGGGGTTCAATATTTGTGTGCGACACGGTTCAATATTTTTTTTCCTCTTCTGATTGCAAATCGCAGGTCAAACTATGGGGTTCAATTTTATTTTATTCTTTTAAAAAAATTGAAAATAAAATAAAATCAATTAGTGTGCGATTTTTTTTTAAAAAAATGAAAATAAAATCGCAGTCAACTGTGCTATTTTAATTTCTTTTCCAAAAAAAAATTAAAAATCAAATCGCAGGTAAGTTTGTAATTTTATTTTTAATTTTTTTAAAAAAATAAAATAAAATCGCAGTGATGTCTGCAATTTTATTTTTTAAAAAGAAAAAAATTTAAAAATAAACGGGTGCCACGTGGCACCCATATGGGGAATAATTTTTTTTTGGGTGATCAAAATCTTTTTTTTTTTTTTATTTTTGTGTATTATTAAAATAAAAAAACTGGAAATATATATTTTTTTTGCCAGATTTTTAGGAAATATATTTGCTGCTGATATAAAAAAAGAATTTCAGGAAATTGAAATATCAAAATTCTTTTTTTATATCAGCAGCAAATATATTTCCTAAAAATCTGGCAAAAAAAAAAATATATATTTCCTAAAACGAAAACGTTCCTCATCTCCTTGCCTTCGGAGTCCAAAAATTTATATATATTAATATTGTTAAATAAACTGAAAATTAATTAGCATTCACAGAGTCACAGAGGACAAAAGAGACGAAGGCCGTGAAACAAAGAACGAAACTCTGGAATATAGAGACGACAACTCCGAGCTCTCTATTCAGGGAAACCCCAAATTCGACTCTCAATACACAAGAACATACTAGAATTCCCAATACTCTGTGAAGTTTCTCTCTCTCGGAGCTGAGTCAGAGCTAGGGTTTCGAATTGATTCACGAAGAAGGTGAATGAATGAACCCTCTATTGCAATTCTCTGCTTTCGCTTTCGTTTTTCGCTTGATTTCCTTCTTACTTCTCTTGTTCTTGATGTAACTTCGTTTTTGGATTTTACGTTATCCATTCAATATTACAGCATTTTAATTATGGCAAATTACGCTTTAAGTTCGTTTCTCTTTATACTTCGATACATCTCGGTCGAGGTTCCGAAATTGTTATGTTTTAGGGGTTTTCCACATCTGTCCATTCTAGGGTTTTGATCTAGTTGTGTATGATAATGGCTGCGTCAATGCTGTTTTTGAGTTTATTAGCTACTCTGGTTGGAAATTAAGGAAATATGTTGAGTTCGGTAATATGCAAACGGGTTCTCGACCAATCTGGTTCTTACTCATAATAGCCTTTTGTTTATTTAATCTAATTAAATTTTCTTTGTGGGATTCTTATTTAGTTCTTGAAATTTGTTTTTTCTCAGTGATGAAGTATTATTCGTTCAGCGGCAATCATTGAAAAGATACATTATTTCTTAAAGAATTTCTTTTTCTTCTTAGAATTGATGATATTTCTGGATGCTATTTTAATTAGCCAACTGACGTTTCAATCTTTTATTCTAAGCACTCTTCATGTGATGTTAGAATTTCTTTCCCTCGGCTTTTTTTTTATGTCATGAAATCGATAGCACTCACCTGCATACCAAATTTCATGAGCCTTTTAAACCTAGTCAGTGATTGTAAATAAGATCAGTATGCTGGACATGCCATTTCTCTTGATCGGTAAGACTTAAGAGGCATCCATGCATCGACTGAAATAGATGTGCTGGATTTTACATGTTATTTAGACTCAAATTTGATAAGATGATTCACCTTGTATGTTTTTACTTGGTTTAGATACCAATAAGAATGGGGTTTATCATTAATTTTGAAGTTTTTCTATGTCATTAGATTGCTTATGATGTCTACTTTGGGCATATATGAGTTGTGACTTGTGAACTATCTAAGTATTTATGCTAGCGCCTTCACAACCAGTAAAACTCAAATAATTACTATCATGATGGCAATGCTATGTTGACTGACTTAACATTTCTTAATGAGTTGGTAGTTTATTAAAACCAGAATTCTGCTGTTTGGCACCAGCAATGGTTGGTCCAATTGGTAAGGGTTAGCATTGTACCTGACAAGGGCATGGTTTGTGTCCGTCCCATTGACTGTATGAACCATCAGCACCTAACTCCCTTAAACTTTTTCTTTGCCCAAAAACAAAAGCTGTTTGGCCATTTTAAATTTTGGTTTGACCAATGTTGATAAGGAAATGTATCTCTCATGACCATAAATCTCCAACTTTGCTACTTTATATATGCCAGTTATATAATTGAATTCAGAAGTGTAGCCTGCAGGCTTTGGTGCTTGATTTTAAGTAATTGATACTTTGCTAAGAGTTTGAATGCATTTTTGGGGTTACATTTTCAGAATAAAATTAAAAACTGCAGACTTCCCCAAACATATCTTTTGGAAGCTTTCTAAACATGCTAACGTTTATTACTTCCATTAAATACATTGGTAAATTAAAACTACTCCAGTCAATTGATTAGCCATTATTTTGTATTCATTAGTACTGATTTACACATTCATAGAATTTAATGTTGATTCAAGCAGTTACTGTAAATTAGGTGGCCATCAAATTGCTGGTAACTTTGGCCTGTATAAAGGTCATTTGTCCAATAGCTAGGAGAGCATATATATAGGGAAGAATAGTTAGTAAAAATCAATGATTTGTTTTGGGTAACTTTCATATATATCAGAGAGAAAATTAATAGCAAATAACCTAGATTTTTTTTATTTATTGACTTGATGTGAGGGCACAAATACTGTAGTCATATAAACCTTCTATTTTTCCTGTCTTGTTTTGCATCTCCTAATTGTGATCCTTCTATTTTTAAAGAAGTCATTGGTAATGTATTTTCTTCTTTAATTATGAATGACATGTGAAAACTTCTTGTTCTGATTTGACCATAGTTGGTAATTTCCTTGAAATTAATGTTGTGGAAATCTGTATTTTTAATTGAATTTGGTGTTTTAACGCTGTCAGACCATTTTCCATAGTTGGCTGTCAACCTGCAAAATTAGACTTGAGGACTGAGCCATTTAGTGTATTGTGTCTTTGCTGTCACTTCCAACTTTACTGTTACTGTCATTTTGAGAAATTGACCTGTTGTGTGCTATGATTTCTAGGTAGGAATAGAATTCTGTTTGATATTCCCTAGATAACTTGTTTCCAATGCCTAATAGTTCCTTAAGATCCATATTTACTCTGTTATCAATTTTTGCAGTGCTTCATGAAGTTCCTTGGCAGTTTCTAATGGAACAAAAAGTCTTGGCATTGATGCTCTGAGAATGGTTATGTGAGGCAGTATGACACTCGAAGATTTCTTTACCTTGACTGAGATGAAAGATGGTCTCACGTCCCCTTCTCGAGTGCAGGAGTTGGTCTCTGTAATGCAGAAGGACAAAGATTGTGTTGTTAAGAATGCTGCTGATGCAACTAGGCAGTGGGCTGCTGTTGCGAGCACTATTGCTGCAACAGATAATAAAGATTGTCTTGATCTTTTTATTCAGTTAGATGGGCTTTGGTTCATTAATAGGTGGTTAAAAGATGCTCAAGATATTGTCGTTGACACAAATGAGGGCTTCGTTGAGGAGTCAATTACTGCACTGTTACGAGCAGTTGAAAGACTGCATCTAGACATTGAGAAGTCAATGTCATCAGGAATATGGGTAACTGTAAGAAATCTTCTTGGCCATCATAGCACTAGGGTTCAGGATGGAGCAAAAGTATTATTTGAACGCTGGAAGGCAGGTGGAAATGGTGAAGCTGATTCTCATGAAACGGATTTTGTTAGAGTCAACGATGGAAGTGACAGGGTTGTCAGGGAGGAAGGTCTGCCATCTGCTCCAAATGAAGCTAGCAATGGTAATGATCATGCATCCAGAGTTGTTGCCGGTGAGAAATCTTCATTGGAAAGGGTAGATAGTCTACAACCAGAAAGGGTTGCCAGTGTAGAGCTTGAGAGTTCTGATAATCAGCTCCATTCCCCCCTGAGTGTGGATTGTGAAAATGTCAAAGAGAGATCACCAGACCACCTTGCTACTGTTTCAAATTCTGTTCAAGAAGCTGTTCCATCTAAAGATGGATTACCTTTATGCACTTCAGGTGAGACCCTTTCAACAGGGTCCCATAGCTTTCCCCTTTCAAGGCAAGGTGATTTTGATGAAAAATCAGATTCCTTTAAGTTAAATGATGTGTCCAAAATGGAGAAGCAGGACCAAAATGTCAATGGTCCTCTTGAAAAACTAGGAGCACCAAATAGCTCCTCGGTGTCCACCAAACTGGAGCCTGGGCCTACTTCTTTTGCTAGTGAAGCAAAAGAACCAACATTTGTGAATGAATCTGCTTTACACCATAATGTTGAAAACAATGAGGACACTGTTTATCATAATACTACTGGCTCAGGTGGCATGAGGATGCCTACATCTGATAGAAAGAGTGGGGTGGATGATCCTATAAATTCTAGTAGTCCAAAACTCAAGACTGCAGAAAAGGTTGACAGCAGTTCTAATGCGTTGCAGGAATCATCTGTCAGTGGCAGTAACTTGGGAAAGCCTGAGGCACTTGAGATGTCTTTCTCCAGATCAGAAAATGTTAGCAGTGTAAAGGAAGGTAAGGGTCATGTTACTAAGGAAGGCAAGGAAACCTCAATTGGTTCTGGTTCTATTAAACGTGGAAGGCGTCGCAGAAGTCCTAAGATGATTGGCAGGAAGAGTTCTGATATTGAACTTGATGAGTATGGCATTGTTGATGCTTTAGAAGTTGCTCGACAAGTTGCTCAAGAAGTCGAGAGGGAAGTCTGCAGCACTTCTTCAGAGAAAAACTCAGAAGGAGGAGCAAGCGAACAAAGCAGCCCGGATTCTGTAGGGAAAGAGGATACATTGGCTTGCATTGCACCCGAGGAGGTCTCATCCAGACAGAGTGGCTCTGCTGAGGAGGAGGGACATGCTAGTATTTCAGACAATATGGAGGCTGAGCGGGAATGCATACCTGATGTGGAGTCCTCACAGGTGACTGAAGCAGCTTTAGATCCTGGAGGTAATTCAGAAAAAAGTCTTTGCGCTTTTGATCTCAATGAAGAACTTGGTTCTGATGATATGGATAATTCTGCAACTGTTATGTCTACACCAATACCTGTTGTATCTGCTTCCAAGCCAGCAGCAACGCTGGGGTTGCCTGTGACCCCTTTGCAGTTTGAGGGGTCGCTTGGATGGAAAGGATCTGCTGAAACCAGTGCTTTTCGTCCTGCATCACCTCATAAAAATTCTGATAGTGAAAAGAATTTTTCTGTCAGTGGGAACTCTGATATTTCCAAGCAAAGACATGATTTCCTTGATATTGATCTGAATGTGACTGAGAGTGAAGATGGAGTGGGAAAACAAATTGCTGAATTGTCTGGCCTTCCTTCTGGGCAATCATCAGTGGAACTTAGTCCTAGAAGATCAAGGGGGCTCGAATTGGATTTGAACAGTATTGGTGATGATGTCGATGCCCAACCTTTAAGTCAGAGGGTGGAGGGACAGCCCTTTTATGGCAGAAATGGTCATTGGAGCCCGTCGCCTGCTTCATCATCATCATCAATGCAGCCTTCTGTTAGAAACATTGATTTGAATGATAGGCCATACCTTCAAACTGACTTGGTGGACCCAGGACCCAGTAAGTCTTCTCATATAATTAATGCATTTGGTGGTTCCAAAGCTGATGCTCCTGTTATCTCTATATTGGGTACCAAGGTGGAAGTTGGTAGAAGAGGAACCTCTTCAAATGGCAAGGCTGTGGAGCCTGCAATGAATCTAACAATGTCAAGAGCAGATGGTGTTTTGAGGATGGGCTCCACCGTTTCTTACGGCCATTCAGCTCCATTCGGTTATTATGGACTAACTTCAGTATCCCCTTTGCCTTTCTCATCAACAGCAATGTATGGTTCGGGTGGTACAATTCCAGACATGGTGGACTCAAGAGGAGCTCCAGTTGTGCCTCAGGTGGTGGGATCTTCCTCTGCTGTCCTATCGTCTTACGCACAGGTTCAGCCTCCATTTATCATGAGCATGACCGGTACACAAATTGGTTTAAATGGAGGTGGGCCTTCACAGCCCAACTTTGACCTAAATTCTGGCTTCATGATTGAGGGTGGGAATCGAGACGCATTGGCTGCAAGGCAATTTTTCTTCCCTAGTCAGAGCAGGGCTATAGAGGAGCATGTAAGGACCATTCAACAGCCCTCAAGTTCCGCGGTTGGTGGGAAACGAAAGGAACCAGATAGTGGGTGGGATACTTTTCCATTTAGCTACAAACATCCCCAACCTCCATGGAAGTAGCTTATCTAATTTTGCTTTGTCTCCCTGATATGTTCATAAGCTCACCCTACCTCAAATTGATGCTTTTATATAACTTAAGATTGTTCTCAAGAGTAGGTCAGCTCATTGGCATCCTTTAGTAAAAGAAGAACCAGAACTCAATAAATGCTGGAGGAAGATGGATGTAGGATGTAATATGACTCACGAGATTGATTGTTAAAGGGGTAAACTTAGGTTTTTTTGTTTTATTTCTTTTTTGTCTTGGTCCTCATTGGTTTTTCTGTCTTGCGGTTTCATAGAAAGGGTCTGTGAAAGCACATTAGGCTTTGGTACATTTAGCTGTAATTCCTTTTTCACATGTCAAAGAAATATATTTATAGGCATAGTATCCTCTTTCTCATTGTCACAGTGGTGCCACAACTGTAGTAGATTATTTATTAGTGAGAGTTTCCATTATTTGAAGTAATAACATGTAAAAAGAGATATTGAAGAAGACACCAAGATCAGAAGATTTCTTATAAAAAAAAAATTCAGCTGACTTGCTATAGTATATAGCTCTTGCAATGTGTAATTATGATTTACTGTTGTGAACTCATTTCATCTCTTGATGGAGTCAAAGCCTTCTTTAATCAGGTCCCTATATAAAGTGTTGCCTGTGTGAAGTTGATATGGTGACCTGGAACAAGAATTTTTGTTGAGCTTTTTAAATATGGATAACCTTTTTTATGTTAAATATATGTATGCAACACTTAACAGTATATTTGATTATTTGGGCAAAAAAAAACACTTTACAGTATATTGAGTTTTCAAAGCATTAATTTATAATTCTCAAGAGAAATTATTCGCAGTACATCTGAGGTGCAACTATATAGATTGGGAGGACGGACGTACACTTTTAATCATACTTGTTATGTCAGAAAAGTTTTGAATTAAATTGCTTGGAAATTAGCTATGTCTAAAATCTGCATTCCACTACTATTTTGGTCTATTTCCCGTAATGAGAAATGGTAAAATTGTGGTCAATTTGGAATTTTTCCAGAGCCATAAGGCATGAAAGGGAAAGATTATGCCATGTTTGGGTGTAATATTTGAGGTAATCGTTCTTTGAAACTCATAAGTTTAAGTTTACAGTTGATGATCATTCGGTTACTCGCATGATATGCGAGGCTTGATCGTTGTAGAATTGAATTGAAGTTATCGGCACTTAACAATCGCTTTTAATTACGCCAATCGATCTTGACTTATATTCGTGCAGAAGAAAGTGACAACCAATGCATCTATATCACAGATTTTCCAATTATCTCAATTCTCAAACCGAATCATGCGTCTGTGTGATTTTTTTTTTTTTTGGTAAATTGCAGTTTGGCTCCCTGTGGTTAGGGGCGGTTTCATTTTGGTACCCTAAAAGAAAATTTTTTGCAGTTTGGTACCCGTGGTTTGCTCTGTTAGCGAATTAGTCCCCTGTGTTTTATTTCCGTTAGGATTTAACGGCAAATGTGATAGTGACCATGTTAAAATGTCAAAAACCTCCCAACAAGTCTTCTCTTATGCGTTTAAGTCCTTTCCCTTTCCTTTTCATAAGATTTCTTTTGAATAGGTCCTGATTTAATTACACTTTAATCCCAAAAGTTTATGATCTTTATCAAAATAGTCCTTAGTATTTCTATTTTTTTCTTTAATCCATAATCCAAAAAAATATCCTAAAAGTCAATGATCAATCAACCTGCCATATTTAGGGCCTGTTTGGGAAGAGCTTAATCTTAATCCCATCTCATTTAATCATCATCTCATCTTATGATTGGATGAACAGTACTGGTTAGGTGTTTTTTGGAACCTCCATCTCATCTCATCTCATCTCATCCACATCATCATCTCATTCACAACATCATCTCATTTTCTCTTACAATTACTAACTTATCTCTACTTATACACCTATAATTACCTATACTTTAATACAAATAAAAAAAAACTAGACAAAATAGTAATTTTACATACCCTCATTTATTACACTTATAATTTTCTCTCTCTATCTATCACTTCTCATATTTTTTTTCTCTTTTCCATTCACACACTTTTTCTCTTTCTCTCTCTCAGACACACACATACACCTCTCTCTCTCTCTCTTTCACACACCCCACACACACTCTTATATATATATATATATATATATATATAATTTATATTAATTTAATTAAACAAAAAATTTACAATATTTTTTATTGAAGAATGATAGAAAATTAATGAAATGGGCATAAAATAAGACAATCTCAGATATTGTATTTTCTTCAGTTTTCGGTTATTCTTGAGTTTGGATATGTTCTATATATGTGGACAATGGTTCTATCTATATTTTTTTTGTCAAATTAAAGGACTCTTAAATCTAATAACGGTAATGTATTGAATGGAAAAAATACAAAATGACCCACGTGTATGTACAAGATGAAAAAATATAGGGTTAAAGGGTCAATTTAGTCCTAAATGTATGCCTTAATATTCATTTTGGTCCATTATATTTCAAAATATTCAAATTGCTCCTAAATATTTGCAAAATGTTTCATTTTGGTCCCAACTATTGAATATGGCTTATTTAGAGCTACGTATTGTTCCCAAAGAATACTTTCTCTATTTGGTAGGGACCAAAACGAAACATTTTACCAGTATTTAGGACCAAAATGAATCATTTTGCCAACATTTAGGACCAATATGAACATTTTGAAACATAATGGACCAAATGAATATTAGGGCATACATTTTGGATCAAAATGAACCATTGACCAAACATTTTTGTGTTGTTTTGTTATTTGCATTATGGTCCTCAAACTATTCTTTGTTATTTTTTTTCGTTGGATTTCACAAATAGATCCGATTATTGATGACTGGGATTTCGTGTAAGCCACAAGTTATCATTTACACATGTTAGGGATTCATTAATAGGACCGGTACAAATTTATGGACCAAATTATATTCTTAAAAATAATTCCAATATTATTTTCATTTTGGCCCATTATCCCATGCACTTGGATTGACCTCTAATCCTTAATCTAAAATTTTCTCATCATCACGCTTTCCAATACAATATCACACTTTCCAATATCATCTCATCCTAATATTATTCCAGATCAAAACACAACCAAACACCTATCATCTCATCTTATTATTTTCATCTCATCTCATTATTTCCTACTATTTCTACCCATATACAAATTACAAAAATCCCATAAATTTATTTCTACCAACCACAATCATTATATACCCTTTTATATAATTTCACACCCTATTTAACATCATTTTCTCTAAAATCATTCAAATACCAATACATCATCTCATCTCATCCAATTAATAAATAATCTCATCCCATCCATTTGGTTAAACTTGGATCCATTCTGTTGAACTTGGATTAAAATGATATTCCTCCCAAACAGACCCTTAATTGGCAGAAAGCGAAGAAGACTGAAACGCAACACAATTCACGGGGAAATTAATTAGAAGATATCCGTGCGAATATATTGTTGCATCATTTATTATTATCTCCCAAGTGATTTCCTATTCCATTTTTATTCATTAACTGACTCAGATTCTCATCTTCTGATTTGGACCCAAAAACAAAGAGTAAATCACGGCTCTTTGACTCAATAAACAAACAGCTTAATTAAGGAAGAATAAGAATTGTAGAATGGAATGGAGAATATATATATAGAATGTTAATAAGTTATGCTCACGGGTTTGAACTTTGAAACTAACATATTCTTTTTCTCCTGAGTCCCTCCATATTAATTTCATCCCCTTTCTCCATAAGATATAAAATGAAAATAAGAAGATGAACACAAACATTGTGTATCCTAATACAGATGATGAAGACATCACATAAATAAACATTGTGTATCTTAATTTAGGCAACTTCATTACATCAAGTAAAATGAAAATAAGAAGGGTTTCAACAAATTAATCACAAACCGACCGTCCCTTTATGATTCTTTCTTTTTCCACCACAATCTGATACGATTCTTGATTCTCATCCAAAACGCATCTTCGATTGCGATATTTGTCAATCTTGGCCCCAAAACCATCATGAAGGTTCATCCCGTGCCCAGAAAACGCAACATCACCGTCCAATACGACATGAATGTGAGAAATCCTCTCTCTAAGAAGCTACGGAGGCTTCCTCATGTGTTCAGTAGCGTCCTGGAGCTTCCGTTTCGCTCCGACGCCGATGTGTCGGTGGAAGAAAACCCTGACTTCTTCCGATTTGTGGCTGAAACTGACAGAATCAGCGTCGTACGAGCTCATACGCTGGAAATCCATCCTGGCGAGGGAGACTGATTTGGTGGAAACTTGAGAGAATTTGGAAGATGCGCCGAGTTTAGGGTTTGAAATGCTCAAAATGGCTGCATTTTGGTATTTGTATGAGACACGTGCCTCTCAAGTGTTTGTTTTCCGTCAAATGCAGACGACGAAATACATGGGATTAATTCGTTAACCGAGCAAACTACGGAATATCAAGATGTAAAAAAATTTCTTTCAGGATATCAAAGGAGAATCGCTCTTAATCACATATACCAAATTGCATTTTACCTTTTTTTTTTTTTTTCTAAGTAAAGCTATGGATGGTAACTAATTTCTTCACATCTTTCATTTAAAAATAAAGTACTAACTACAGATTATTTTTTGTGTCCAGATTTAATATTTGAATCCATACCCTTTAGTTAAAAGGACCAAATAAAGAATCGTTGGATCATACGATCTTGTGGTTGTGTGTATCTATTCAAATTAACATTAATAAGAAGGGAAAATAATTGCTCACACAAGTTATGACTTAATTTGTGACCCCCTCTAAGCTTGACTTTCTCAACCATTTGAGTCAGTCTCGCATATATGGTAGGAATATATAGAGTCAAAGATAGAGGGAGATGATATTATGTATCATATTAAATTCTATTAAATTGTTTTGATATGTGGGATTTCAAGCATGTGTGTATACATTTATATGTCAACTTAAGTAAAAAAATTTATATCTTTATTATAAGATTTTTTAATAAATATTTGACACATGACAAAAATTTTATACATAACTAATTATAATAGTAAGATAATATTAAACACATTAATTTGGATAACTAATCATAAAAAAGAAAAAAATATATAAATCAAACTTATAATCGGAGAAATATTATAAAATATAATAAAAATTTATTAATTAAATTTTTTCCATAATATATAGTTTTTTACTTGGCAAAAGCACTAATTTCGTCAAAAATTTTACACTAATTGCCAATTTCGTCATCAATCTTTTTTTGTCATTAATTTTGTCTCTGATGTTTCACAATTTGGCCAATTTTATCATTTTTTTACTTTAGCCAAATATTAAAGACAGAATCTACGTGACTAATGTTATATAATGTAAAATTAATAGAAAATAAGATGTAATTTGTCATTAATTTAGTGAAAAAAGTTAATCAAAGAATAAAATTGACTAAAATATAAAACATTGCAGACGAAATTAACAATTAAGATAAAACTTGAGGACGGAATTAGTGATTTTGCCTTTATACCTTTATCTATATCTATAATATATTATATATGGGAGGAGCCTTCTGATCGTCCTCCCACTTGTACTAAGATAATAATATTACAGGTAATTAAAATAAGAAAAAAATTATTATTTGGTCTCTCTTTTTTTAATAAGTTAACGATTTGATCTCTATTTTTTTTATATATATATTTGCGGGTACGCAAACTCCCTAGTATATCTTATATTATATGGCTCCACCCCTTTCTGGTCGTCCACATTTTAAAACTATAGTACAAAATTAATAATAAGAGGAAAATTATTATTTGATCCCTTCTTTTTTACTGTGTTAACGATTTAGTCCCTCATTTATTTTACATACATATTTGCGTGCCCGTTAGGGCACGCAAAGCCTCTAGTATATCTTATATTATATGGTTCCACCCCTTTCTGGTCGTCCATGTTTAAAACTATATTCTATGAAATTAAAAATAAGAGAAAATTTACTATTTAGTCTCTCTTTCTTTATTAAGTTAACAATTTAGTCTCTTATTTATGAGTGTGTATATATATATATATATATATATATGAGTGTGTATTTTATACTCGTTCTAAGGATCCGAGGCAAGTTCAAGGAACAAGGAACTAAAATAATAAGGTCACAAATCACAAATATATGAGAGATGAGTATCAAGAAAAAATATATATAAAAAAAAAAGGTAGACATCATAGAAAGATACTTTTCGTCTTGATATATAAAATTTTATAACTCGATCTAGTTAATTTCGCTTTTTTTTTTTTTTTGGCCAAACAAGGGACAAAACAGACAGCAGAAGAAAACACAGCAATCAAGTCCAGGAGAGGAGAGGGGAAAAAACACCAGAAACCAACGAATCACCCAACAGAACTTAATTTGGCTTATTAGTCAGACACCAATACGAATATATAGCATTTAATTGATTTTCCCTCTTTTAAAACCATTTAACCAAACATTTTAGGTGGGTATATATACATATACATATACTACACTAATGCAACAGAAACGCAATTTTTTTTTTTATAGGTTTGCGTGAGTCACCGATCCAAGTTTCATTTTGCCAGTTGACACAGCAGATCATTAGCCGCTTTTAGAAAATGTAAAATGATCCCAAAATATAGTTTTATATATATATACACACTCAACTCCATCTCCTAACAAACGACTAACAATCTAATAATCTTAGCCTCGTGTTAGCTGATGAGTCAAGCATCATTAACCACCACTAGTCAGAAGAAAAAGCCTTAGTCCTCTCTGTTTCAAGTCATTCATTTCTTTTCTAGTAAAAAAAAAAAAAAAATTAGGTAGGGGGATGGCATCCCAGTCCAAGGTCACGGCAGGCCTCCGGGCTCAAAAAATACTTACAAAGGTATTTACAAATAACCTACCGAATAAGGTATTACCAGGAATCAAACCCAAACCATACAATTGTCATGAATAGAAGGTTACGAAGTGAGCCAAATCTGATTGGCTAATTCATTCATTTTAAACATGAAAACCAAAACCAATCCACTTTTTTCTATTCTTTTTATTCAATTTCTATATATAATAATATTCACACACACAATCAGCCTTTGTTTCACTTCACATCTCATAATATATATTCATACAACTTACAAGTAATTAAGAAAAGCAAATGAAACCCCCATTTTTTGTGTTTTACAAAGGAGGATGATGATGATGATGATGAGGAAGAGTAAATTGAATCTGCGACGCAGGATATCGCACCGCCACGCTATGCCAACATATGCCACCTTTGCACATCATCATCATCATCATCTCATCATGATGATGACGTGGACGACCATTCCGTGAAAACGCATACGTGGCCTTACGAGAGACGTCCCACGTCAGCGCAGCCAGCAGAATTAAGCCCACGACGGTGGTGGACACAGTGATAATAAACCCAAAGCCCAAGCTGCGTCCACACAGTACTCCATACGCTTTGATGCAGGCAATCACTCCCACGTACATCGCCGTTAAATTCCCCACCACTGCGTCCGATACAGCCATCGTATCACTAACCAAAACATCAACAAAATTAAACAAACAACAATAACAAAGAAGAAGCTATATATATATATATATATAAATATATATTCAATGGATTGTCCAAACCAAAGGCTAGCTTTTATTATTACCTGAGGCCTGAGGGTGGCCCCGCTTTTATTTCCTATTACGTGTCTCCTCCGCAACTTCATTTCAATGGTCTTTACCTTTTGCTTCCCTAAAACCTCATTTTGGTCCCTTGTTTATTTACTTCTTTTCAATTTAATTCCAAACCAAAACCTCATTTTTTTTTTCCCTAAATTTGGTTCCTCTAAATTTGACAGAATAATACAGCGTGTGACCAACTCTTTCTTGATAGAATAATTGACATTAACAATAAAACGATTTTTAATTTTAAATTTTTAAAGAGGTCGAGAGGTTCTGATTTTAGTGGGATACCAATACTTATTCGACTTAAATTTTTTGTAACAAAAAAAACCAGTTTTTTAATTTATTAACTTTAATTTAGAAGAAAAAATTAAGGGATTAAGTTGAGAAAATGCTAATATATATAAGGGACTAAATTAACATTTCAGTCCTTTTTTTCTCCTACCTCATTGTTTTTTACTTTATGTTTAAATAGTTACAATTAAACAAAAAGATAACACCGTTCGCCGTTTCAGTTTACGCTGATTGACCGAAGATATATAGAATATGAATTAGACTATAATGTCAAGTTTGATTCTTGACATGGGATGCAATGGGTCATGAGTTAATAAAATAATGACAAATGGAAAAGTTAGTTGTATATAACTATTGATGTGACTTCATACACAGTTTTGATTGGTTAAAAAAATTATTATTTTTTTATTATTTTCAACATTAAATTACATCAGTGACTATAATTATGTCATTCAGCAATTGCATCTCATGTCAAAAATCAAATTTTACATCTTAGACTAATCTAGAATATAGATACATGCATGGACTCTATACTAATTGATGGATTATGTTAAAACTACACTTAATTTAGGTGTTGGTCATTGTAGTTGTAGGATCAATTATGGTCAGATGTTAATTGTGAAATTGACATGACGACCAATTGGCGGGTTGATGAAAAATCATATATATTTCTTTTCTTGCACACAAATGTGTATCATCATCATCATCGTCATCAGTCGCATTCTGTGAATTCGGTGATTAGTAGTTAAAACTTAAAAGTGGTTGATTCAATTAAGCTTTGCATTAAATGCGGATTACGGTCGATTCTACATACAGCCCCTTTTCTCTTTTGTATTTATTTCTCGAGAAATTAAATGAAATGAATTGATTATGAAGATATTGGGTAACGTAGATCTCGACGAAGATAGTAATGTAAAGAGCAAACCCCCTTTTTGGTCCCTCAATTGTTACTGAGTCGAGGAATCGGTCCCTCAATTGTGGGAAACTACAACTCAGTCCCTCAATTGTACACTTCCGTCTACGTTTTGGTCCCTCACGTCTGGTCCGTTAGTGATAGAGGTGTTAAGTGATGACGTGTCACCGTTATCTGATGAGGTGTCTGTTAAATGCTTAGTTGGCATGCCAAATAAATATCCAAGTCATTTTCCATTGCCACCTCATTAATTAAAATCAAAATCAGACCAAAATGAGAGCAAACCTTCCATCTTCAATTAAAATCGATTAGCGTGTGCTCGTCCTGTTCATCTTCCAAACCCTAGAACCTGAAAATCAAACCTTCCATCTTCCATCTTCGCCGCTCTTCTTCCAACTTCGTGGCTCGTCCTGTTCATCTTCCACCTTCTTCGTCGCTCATCTCGTTTATCTTGCACCTTCGCCACTCACATCGTTCTACCCTAAGATGAGTATCAATTGCAGAAAAGAGACTGAAGCAAGTTCTTGCTCGCGAAAGAAAGAAAGCAATCGTCACCAATCTCACCCATCCGAAGCAAGTTCTAGCTTTGGAAGAAAACTTTTTTGTAAATGTGGAAGAAGAGCAGTGGTGTTGACATCATATACAAAAAAGAACAAGCATAGAAAATTCTTTAGATGCCCATTTTACCTGGTGAGATGTTTATTGTTGTTAACATATAATTTTCTTTTGGTCATTCTATATGATAAAGATCAAATTGAGTCGCGTTCAACTTAGTTTCATGTCTAATATGGTGTGCTCGTCCTGTTGACATTATTTTTGTGCCTCTGTTTTCATAAATTTACTTTGGAAGCACAAGTAATGATTTCCTTTGTGCCTCTGATATCACCATGTATGCTTATAATTAG
>QANZ01009996.1:65993-130258 GCA_003254925.1 Chamaecrista fasciculata
GTTTGGGACCATTAGGGTTTGGGACCACTTTTGCTGATTTGGAAAATTTTATATTGTGAGTTAGTAATCCCATACATACACACGACGCATAGCCTTTCATCTTCTGATTTTGATTTTAATTTATTTTAATGAGATGGCAATGGAAAATGACTTGGATATTTATTTGGCATGCCAACTAAGCATTTAACGGACACCTCATCAGATAACGGTGACACGTCATCACTTAACACCTCTATCACTAACGGACCAGACGTGAGGGACCAAAACGTAGACGGAAGTGTACAATTGAGGGACTGAGTTGTAGTTTCCCACAATTGAGGGACCGATTCCTCGACTCAGTAACAATTGAGGGACCAAAAAGGGGATTTGCTCTAATGTAAATGTAATATATAGCGATAAAGAGAGAAAGTGAATCCGTAGGGAATGTGGATTTCCCAATGAAATCCACAAGTAGATTGGGGACTCTGGAATTGGATGCACAATGGACTCAATTCAATATTCATGAATCTCTTCACCATTAATATCCTAGTGGTCCAACCCCACCCTCACTTCCTATATAGAGTGTATATATATATATATTAGGTCAAAGTGTGATTTTGGTCCTATAACTTTTTTTTGTTGCACTTTTGATCCCATATATTTGCAAAAAGTTATAAATTTGGTCTTGTATCACTTTTAATCACATATCTTTTGGTCAGGTTGCAGAATTGGTCTCATATCTTTGTAAAAAGTTTTACCACTAGTCCCACTTGATCTAAAGACATGAGACTAATTTTGCACCTGGTCCAAAGATATGAGACCAATTCTGCAATTTGACTTAAAGATATAGGACCAATTCTGCAACATGACCCAAAGACATGAGACCAAAAGTGCATCAAAAAAAGTTATAGGACCAAATTGAGACCTTAGCAAAAGTAATGAAACCAAAAATACACTTTGACCTATATATTAATATGTGACTGAAAGTGGATTCTTTTTGTAGTATATGCACTTTACATAGGGAATAGAACAGTTAGAGAACTTTAATTTTGCCTCAAAATTTTATATTTTGGTTAATTTTTTTCTTTTGACTAATTTCTTCTAATAAATTTACAATAAATTCTATTATAATTTTTAATTTCAGTTTGAATTTGAATTTTTTTTTTCTTACCAATTTTGTATCATATGTCATTGTCTATATAGAATATGTCTTTAATATTTAGCTCAAGTTAAAACAAAAGATAAAATTGCTGAAATATGAATTTTTGAAAATGAAATTGACAATAAATAAATACTAAAAATTAAAAATTAATATAAAATTTAAGAATAAAAATAATATATTTGCATATGACTTATCATACACAAGTTTAATGAAATAGTTTACCATTGATTGCTTTTATTAAAGGGTAAATTACAAATAAAGTACTTGTGGTTAGGCCGAATCTCACATCACTGTCGTGTGGTTTCGAAAATTGCACTTTAGGTACTTGAGATGTGCGCCGTTTAGCAATTAAGGTAGCTGTGTTTTTGTTCCGTTAATTTGAAGGGAAAATGTTGACGTGGCGCAATCTTAGCCATCGATTTCCAATGTATCTTAACCGTCGATTTCTATTGCATCTTAATCGTTGGTTTCTCTTGCATCTGAGTCATTTGTTTCCACTCCAAGGTTAAAATCTCATTTTTGGTTCTCAAACTATGGGGTAAGTTTCATTTTGGTCATAAAAGCTATTTTTTGTTTCACTTTTGTCCTTAAACTTTCACATTTTTCCGTTTTGATCTCCAAAATGTGATTTTATCGGAATTTTCACCATTATTCTTAGTCATAAATTAGAGATAAAAATTAACCACAAATTTATCTCCAATTTGTAATTAAGAATGAAAATTTCTCTTCCCCTTTTTTTTAACTCACTTATTATTACGTATTTGAGTATGGGTGAACAAAAACATAAAATATACATAAAATAAATAAATGGGTTAAATAAAAAATATGATTTTTTTTAAAAAAATGAAGTAACCAAGTTTGGCTCGGCCAGACCCGATGGCCCGCGCTTAGTCTAACCGGATCAGGTCTCAAGTCCATCTCATGATTACTCCTATATTTGGGAGAGAAATGGTTCATCTTTATTATTTAGGTTCGAAATAGCAGCGTAAACCATATGAAATAACATTTTTTGGACGAAAAACGAAACAAATATGAAAGTTTGAGGACCAAAAGGAAATAAAAAATTAATTTTAGGACCAAAGTGAAACTTATCCCATAGTTCGTGGACCAAAATTTGATTTTTCACTGGCTCACGTGAGCGCCACGTCATCATTTTCCGTTAAAATTAACGGAATAAAACCACAGGTACCCTAATTGCTAAACGGCGCATATCTCAGGTACTTAAAGTGCAATTTTTCAAACCACAAGACAGTGATGTAAGATTCGGCCTAACCACAGATACTTAATTTGTAATTTACCCTTTTTTTTTTAAAACATCAAGTTAAATCAGTTAAATTATATTATAAAAAAGTCAAACCATACGAACAAATAACTATAATATAGTAATGTAAAAGAAACATAATTTATAAATATTGCTTGACTAAATATTTGTATATATAGATAATATATACTTATATATAGACTCTTACATGTATGTAAAATTCGTATTACTCAACTGTTTTTGAACTTCGCCTATTTCTCGCAAGTGGCTAGTAAAATCATATTTCTAATATTTGTATTCGTATTATTTCCGTTTTTTTTTTGTCATTGGTGTTTTAGTATAATTTTCAGTGGTGTTTACTGTTTACGAATCCAACAAACTTGGCCCAATCATTTTGTAAAAAACTTGGGCCGAGTCCAAAACCAAAGTAATTAGGATCTTGTATGACTGATCAACCCATATATGATGCATGGACCAAAAAAAACCTGGTAAAAGATCATTTTAAATTTTTTATTTAATTAAATATTTGTATCATGTAAAATATATACTAAAGTATTTTATTGATTATAAAGTAAAAATACATAAAATTTAATTTTAATCAAACAATTTTTTAATTAATAAATGTGTGAGATTCAACTTTTTATTTACATAAACTTCATTAACAAAAAGAGAAAAACACTTATTTTGTCTCCAAACTTTACATTTGTTTGTCAATTTCGTTCTTAATCTTTTTTTGCTGTTAATTTTGTCCCTAATATTTTATTTGCTGTCAATTTCGTCCCCAATCTTTCACATTTTTGTCAATTTTATCATTTGGCTAACTTCTTTTAATAAATTAACGACATACTGTATATTGTTTTTCAATTTGAGTTAATATTTGAGTTTCTTTTTCTATCAATTTTATATTATATGACATTACTCACATAGATTTTGTCGTTAATATTTAATTAAAGTAAAAATAAATGATAAAATTGACAAAAATGAGAAAGATTGAAGACGAAATTGACAAAAAAAAAGATTATAGATAAAATTTACAGCATGTGCAAAGTTTGGCTCAATAATAAATTTCAATTTCACAGTAAAATGTTATCATTGAATATATATATTTGGCAAATAAGTAAAAGATAAAGCAAAATCATTTTTCGTCTGTCTGTAGTCTGTACTATAACTACCAAGAAAAGTCCAATAACCAATATGTAATACAACTATTATTTTAAAGGTAAAAAATAATCATAGCACTTTTCTTATAATTTGTTAAAAAAGAAAGAGGCCACGTAACTAAACACAGTCGTGTTCAATACCAATGAGCTAAATATAGTAATAGAGATGGTTGAATAGATCCTATAACTTGGCCACAACGTACTACCAAGTCCATCACACTACGATGAGGAAGTGGACGATTCCTCCAGTTCTCCTTCTACTCTGTCTACTCCTTCTTTTTGCAGATCAAGGTACCACCGAGTTTATTTTTGTTCATTTTTTCATGTTCTTAATGCAAATTGTGCTTTCATCTTTGGAGCTAGTCGATTTTCTTTCATCCAAATCCAGGATTCATTTTGGTTTAGTCATCAAATTGACATTCGATCATCTGAGAGACTGAGACTATTGGAATTTGTTCGTATTTATTTTCTTAATGTAAATTGTGCATTCATTTCTCGAGCTAGTTACGTTGATTTTCTTTCATACAAATTCAGGATTTGTTTTGGTTTAGTTGTGAGGTTGAGACTCAGTAATCTAAGACTTTTGGAATTTAATTAGGTCGAAAATTTCAAGCGAATGCTGAGGATGATTCCGAAGACATTAATGTAGATCCACCGAAGGTGGAAGACAAAATTGGTGCTGTTCCAAATGGTCTTTCCACCGATTCAGATGTGGCCAAGAGGTTTTTAAAACTTGTTGCGCATTAATGTCGCTCTTAGTTTTTTGTTAGGGTTCTTTTAATTTTTTTCTTAAATGCATTTTTTTTTGTGATTGAAGGGAGTCGGAGTCGATCTCTAATAGATCGCTTCGCAACAATGCGGAGAAGTTTGAATTCCAGGCCGAAGTGTCACGGCTCATGGACATTATCATCAACTCTCTCTACAGTAACAAAGACATCTTTCTCAGGGAGTTGATATCCAATGCTTCTGATGTAAGTTGATTTTCTTCTATGATTATTGCAAAATTATAGTGTTGAATTTGTTACCAAAACTTGGTGTTAATGATAACTCTCTGCCATTTCTAGGCATTGGACAAGATTAGGTTCCTCTCCCTCACTAATAAAGATATTTTGGGCGATGGTGACAACACGAAGCTTGAAATTCAGGTATGTTTAAATGCTCAAGTCCGTGTTCAAGAATTTGAGATTTGGACATGTACATTAATGCAATGCTGACATTACTTTGATGGGATAGAGATACATGGCGTGTTCATTTTGAAAATTAAACATGTTATGTCATGTCAATTGTAGATTAAGTTGGACAAGGAAAAGAAAATTCTTTCAATTCGAGACAGAGGTATTGGTATGACAAAGGAAGATTTAATCAAGAATCTGGGTACTATAGCAAAATCTGGAACTTCAGGTATATATTATGTGGTATCTGCAAATTGCTAAATGATTTTAGATGTTTGATAAGCTGTGAGAAATGTTTGCTGAGGCAATTTTTGCTTGCAGCTTTTGTTGAGAAAATGCAGACCGGTGGAGATCTTAATCTTATTGGGCAATTCGGAGTTGGCTTCTACTCTGTATATCTTGTGGCTGACTATGTTGAAGTCATCAGTAAAAATAACGATGATAAACAGTGAGTCTTTTTTACTTGATATTGCTTTTTCTAATATTGTTGTTCAACATTGATTGTAAGTGTTGGACCTCTATCTTAGCATTGATTAGAAATTTGTTTGGCTTTCAGGTATGTATGGGAATCCAAAGCTGATGGAGCATTTGCAATATCAGAAGACACATGGAATGAACCACTAGGACGGGGCACTGAGATTAGATTGCACCTCAGAGAGGAGGCTGGGGAGTACTTGGAGGAGTCTAAGCTAAAAGTATGCACCAAGTGTTAATTAATATAAATCGCTCAATTATAACTTTAAGTGACATCTCATAGTTTTCATTTATTTATCTATTTATTTATTGCGTAGTGCATACATAAGAATATGAGATTACTCTGATAATTTGTTTCCATTTATTATGATGAGAACAATATTTAGTGTGTTGTGTGCATTTATAGAGGGTGATAAATTTTGTTCTTAGTAACTATAAAAAATAAAGATTTCTTCCTTCCAATGGTAGTTTTGTTGTCTTACAGTACTGTAACTTTATGTAGTGTTTTTAATACTTGTCTTTGAAGTGTTTTCACGTTTTAATTTTGACTTTTGCTATGGGAAATATTCATTTTTATGTATCTCTTTCAAACTTCTTAAATGAGCCCAAGTAATATGTTATGGGTTTAACAACTAGCTGTTAAGTTGGCAAATATTTCCCTTCATGTTTTTTTACCTTTCACTTATTGATTTCTTCTAAGTAACTTCCTTGGTGTTTCACCAAGGGACGTTTAAGAGTTTTTAGGCACGGCTAGATTCTGTTGAATGAAGGGTTGATAAACCTAATTCAATATTTATTGATTTTTTAGGAATTGGTAAAAAGATACTCTGAATTTATCAACTTCCCTATCTATATTTGGGCAAGCAAAGAAGTTGATGTGGAGGTGCCTGCTGATGAAGAAGATGAAGAGGAATCATCATGTATGTAATATGTATAATTGAAGAACCTCGTTGGGTGATATTTTCCTTTAAAACCTTTTATTTTCAGAATCTACTCTAATGCTTGTCCATGAACTAGCATATATTTATATATTCTCATAATGTATGATGTTGCTCATAAAGTTTTTCACAACATAAATAGCTGAAAGCAGCTCATCTGAGGAAGATAGTGGAGATGAAGATGCTGAGAAAAGTGAGGACGAAGAGAACAAGCCCAAGACAAAGACAGTGAAGGAAACAACTTATGAGTGGGAACTTTTGAATGATGTGAAAGCTGTATGGCTACGGAACCCAAAGGAGGTTAAGGAAGAAGAGTACATCAAATTCTACCACTCTCTTGCCAAGGTATATTTTCAGTTTCATTAGCTATTGCTCAAGGCTGTTATAGAAGACTTCTCTTCATTCTTAAGTTTGTTAATATTTATGAAGTGGTGAATTCATCTGTCTTGCAGGATTTTAGTGATGAGAAACCTCTATCATGGAGTCACTTTACTGCTGAAGGTGACATTGAGTTCAAGGCAGTCCTGTTTGTGCCACCTAAGGCTCCTCATGATTTATATGAGAGTTATTATAATGCAAACAAATCCAACTTGAAATTGTTTGTTAGACGAGTATTTATTTCAGATGAATTTGATGATTTGTTGCCAAAATACCTTAGCTTTTTGAAGGTAATTACTAGTGTGCTTTGTTATTACATGTCCTAATATTTGATAAGGATTATATTTTTTTATTTCCTTAACATTTATATTTTCACATTGGGAGCAGGGTCTTGTTGATTCTGACACATTGCCTCTTAATGTTTCACGAGAAATGCTTCAACAACATAGTAGTCTAAAGACAATCAAGAAAAAACTCATCAGGAAGGCCCTTGATATGATCCGTAAGATAGTAGATGAGGATCCTGATGAATCCAATGACGCAAAAAAAGGTACAGTTATCTTTAATTAGTCAAATCCTCTAATGCTTGTGTTCTTGAATACTACCCTTTCGCTGTTTTGTGCAGAACTTTTTGCTTGACATCACTTTGTTCAATGTTCCCAAGCATATCTCAATTT
Source organism: Chamaecrista fasciculata (assembly GCA_003254925.1). NCBI lineage: Eukaryota > Viridiplantae > Streptophyta > Magnoliopsida > Fabales > Fabaceae > Chamaecrista > Chamaecrista fasciculata. Next base: position 73,195 of record QANZ01009996.1, read on the forward strand.
TTCTTGTGAACGTTTTTTCAATGTCATTAACTGATTTTGTCCTTCCACTCTTGTTGGATTTTGATGCAGAGGAGAAATCCGTTGACGATGATGATGAGAAGAGAGGTCAATATGCTAAGTTCTGGAATGAGTTTGGGAAGTCGATTAAACTTGGTGTCATTGAGGATTCCGCCAACAGGAATCGATTGGCTAAACTACTCAGATTTGAGAGGTGTATTCATTGTACTATTGTGATTGAATTCTTTTTGGGGTACCTTTTGCAAATTTAATGTTATTAATCTTTATCACTAGTTAACAATTTCATTGATTCTTTGAACTGCTGCAGCACCAAGTCTGAGGGAAAATTGACTTCTCTAGATCAATACATCTCTAGAATGAAATCTGGACAGAAGGATATCTTCTACATAACAGGAAGCAGTAAAGAACAATTGGAAAAGTCTCCATTTCTTGAGCGTCTTAAGAAGAAAAATTATGAGGTACTTTTGGATATTTATTTTTGTGGTTTTTATTCAAACCCAATAAATTTAACAAATTGTCATATTTGTTAGTCTTCTCAAATTTGAAACGCTTTGTCTCTCTATTCCAATTAGGAAGAAACATGATATCATGTCTTCTAAATGTAATTATTTTCCAATTGCTACAGGTTATTTTATTCACTGATCCAGTAGATGAATACTTGATGCAATACCTGACGGATTATGAAGACAAAAAGTTCCAAAATGTTTCCAAGGAGGGTCTAAAACTTGGGAAGGATTCTAAAATCAAGGAACTGAAGGAGTCCTTTAAGGATTTTACCAAGTGGTGGAAGAATGCCCTTTCCAGTGAGAATGTAGAGGACGTGAAGATATCCAACCGTTTGGACAACACACCCTGTGTGGTAGTGACATCAAAATATGGTTGGAGTGCTAATATGGAGAGGATTATGCATTCTCAAACTTTGTCAGATGCTAACAAACAAGCATATATGCGTGGCAAGAGGGTTCTTGAGATAAATCCTAGGCATCCTATCGTCAAGGAACTTCGCGAGAGAGTTGTAAAGAACTCTGAGGTACGTTCTACATTAGTTGCTTTCTTTTTTTAGTGTGAACCTCAAAATTCAGATCCATAAAATATGATAAAAATAAACAAATGTATGTAAATTATCTCATGCATGCATGTCTACTTTTTTGTTGTGCTTTTGGTGATACAAAAGCTTAGGTCTCAATTCTTGTCTATTCTTTTGGTGTGTTTTGTTCTTTATTTCATAGTTCTTGATTTTCCGTCAGAACTAAAGTTTCCTTTGTTGACACGAGACAATTCGATTGTGTTTCAGGATGAGGGTGTAAAGCAAACGGCACAATTGATGTACCAGACTGCACTCCTTGAAAGTGGCTTCCTGCTAAACGATCCTAAGGATTTTGCTTCTCGTATTTATGACTCAGTGAAGTCTAGCTTAAACATTAGTCTCGATGCATCAGTTGAAGAGGAAGATGAAACTGAGGCTGAAGCCGGAAATGATGCACAAGAAGATTCATCATCAACTTCAAAGGCCGAAGATGATGATGATGTGAAAGACGAGTTGTAGATTTGCAAGCTGGACCAAATTTTCATACTGACTCCCTTTTTTGCTCCCACCACCTTTAGTTTTTCAATTCTAGTTTAGCTTCTTGAGGTAAATCCTCGGGAATTAGTTTCTTTGTTTTTTTTCCTCCGGCTTTAGTTTTGATTCCGTAAAAGCTGATAAGAGAAATAGGTTAAGGGTAGCATTGTAGTCATGCTATAATCTTATGCAATTTTGCCTCAGCATTTTAGTTATTTGTACTTTTCAATTTTAATGATTAGCAAAAAATTAGATCATCTTCTAAATTTTCCATATTCTCCTTTCCCACTTTTGGTTGCATGCACAGACAACTTCGCCAAAAATATATTCTGAGAACAATAAGTCGAAGAATGGCTCATCCTCTAATTCTGTCACTTTTTTTTCCTTTTTCCTTGCATCTTTAATCTGGATAGTGGGTGAGATTTTCGATATAGAATCAGATTCCCATTAATCGATTAACACAAAAGTCATATTTTTATTGTTAAACTTTTTTTATTCTCTTTAATATTGGATTATACATAGATGTATTTATTCGATGGAAATTTCTTGTCAATATTTAAGTATTTAGTTTTTTGCTTTTATTATACTTGAGAAGATATTTTAAATTACTTTTTCTTTTTATTCGTTTCCAACTTGCTCACGTTGTAAATGATGGAGTAAAAGGGAGAGTAAATAGCTTTTGGGGCTTCCATAAGGCATAATAACAAATTTAAAGCATATTTGTTTCAAACAGAGTGGAACGTGAATATAAAGGTTGGAATAAGACTAATTTCAAGCCTTGTCTAAAAAAAGAAGGTTAAAGGGTCATTTTGGTCCTAAATGTGTGTTCTAATGTTCATTTTGGTCCATTATGTTTCAAAATGTTCAAATTGATCCTAAATGTTGACAAAATATTTCATTTTGGTCCTAAATATTGGTAAAATATTTTATTTTAGTCACGAATTATTGAATTTGGTCATATTTCTCTCGTCTCTCGTTTCAAGTTCAAATGACTTGTTAAGAAAACTCGAAGGTCTGAATTCATCACATTTGAATTTGTAACAAGAGAAATATGATCAACTTTGCTTGTTTTGTCTATGAAATGAGCGGTCTACTTTTAGAACCGATTTGATCTCGTTTGCTGACAGTCTCAACTGGATATAGAAAGTATTCTTCAAGAACAATACATAGCTCTAAACTCGTCACGTTTGAACTTGAAACAAGTCATATTCAATAGTTTGAGACTAAAATGAAACATTTTGCCAACATTTAGGACCAATTTGAACATTTTGAAATATAATAGACCAAAATGAACATTAGGGCATACATTTAGGACCAAGACCTTTGACCAAAAAAGAAAGTTAAATTTTTACATATTTTGCCAATTAAATTCTCTAATAATATCATGAATAGATAAAATAGAATGAGTACTAAAAAATTAGTCATTCATTATCTTGCGATTTAAACAACTTCATAATAAAAATGACATTTCAACTTTTTTTAATCTCCAAAACTATGAGAAAAGTACCAAGTTGAATCATTATTGGTCTTGGTTCAAAAAAAAAAGGAAAAAAATCATTATGGGTATAAATTTAAGTGATTAAAACATTCTATAAAACTCTTATCTTAAAGGATTAAGAGACACAAGTCAGGATGGCCGAGTGGTCTAAGGCGCCAGACTCAAGTTCTGGTCCTCGTGAGAGGGCGTGGGTTCAAATCCCACTTCTGACATGTCCTTCATTGGTTTTTATCCAATTAATCTAAAATATTCTAATAGCAAATGTGAATTATTCCATGATTCCATCTAACTTTAATTTTCTAATACCAAATATGATTTCTTATTAGGGGCCCATAGGAACAGCTGAAAGCCCATTCAATTTTAATGGATGGTTTTGGGATCTTTTATAGAAACAATGAGTTTTTCAAAATTATATAAAATATAAAAAGATAAATAAGTGACAGCAAGTTCAATTATTCATTATGATTTTTTTTATATCTTAAAATAACATAAAAATAATTGTTTAATTTTAATAATATTATAATATAAGTAATATTTTAGTATTTAAAAATAATATTAATATATACTTTAATACATTATTTTGGTTACTTTAATACGGAGCACATTGTATTGGATAAAATCAGAATTACGTAGCATGATAGCATCCTTTGACTTGTAAATAACTAAATATATTTTGGGCCAAAAAAAAGAAACTAAATATGTTTGTACATATGCCTAGTTACTTTTTATTTTTGATGATACATATGCCTAGTTACTTAATGCTATGAGAGCATTCGTGCTCGATTCCCTTGGTTTAACAAAATCATGAAAGGAAAATATTTTGGAGTAAGATATAAATATATTATCATTAAAAAAATATTTTATATTAATTATAAAATAAATAAAATTTAACACAATCTAGCAAAATTTTTTTTGGAGCCTGAAACAATCCAAACATGAACTAGTATAAGATTTATGTGCTTACTAAGTGAGACCGAATTTTTTTTTTCTCAAGGTATCCCCAACTCGGCAAGTCAAAGATTAATTTTTTGCGGATTTGATCTTCATTTAAGGACCTACTACTGATCAATTGGTTGCTACATACACAAAACAGAATTTGAACCGCCGACACTTATTTAAACGATCTAGTGAGCTAACCACTAGTCCAACCAAATTTAATTAGTTCGAACTGAATTTTAAATTGGCAAATTCTAACCAAACCCATCCATCACCATCTACTTCTGCTCTCAACATTAGCAACATCTCGAACCGTTGCCTTTATTCTATTTCAACGTTAGGGACAGCTTGCATCGTTGCCTTTATTTTGTATTTCTATTTCTGCTCAATCACAATATAAACTGGGCATTGGCCACCAATCATAGTGCATAAATTTCTTTCAACATATCAGTTTCAGTTATTAGATTTAAGGCGGGAAAAAAATCTCATATTTTTTTGGGGGTAAAGTCTCTCATGTCTCTATTGCATAAATTTCTTTCAACATATCAGTTTCAGTTATTAGATTTAAGGCGGGAAAAAAATCTCATATTTTTTGGGGGTAAAGTCTCTCATATCGTCTAATTAAAACATTAAATTTATAACTTTTTGACAAATTAATATTTAGCTAAATGTAATATTTAGTAAAATCAATCAATCTCGCCCTTGATCCACAAAAAGAAGCCATAACTCCTAACCATACTATGACTAAATCACATGAATAATTTAATACCCACTATGATAAGGAATAAATTATCCTTAACATCTCTATACGGGAATGGATCCTCAACAGTTCTCAATGGTGGAATTTTTGTGGAGTTCGTCTCATCTTGTCCGTCCATTTAATCAACACATATTATGTTGCCACGTCATCAAGTAAAAAGAAATGCACCGTCTTCTTTCTCCCCTAGCTCCATCCAGTCCAGAACACTATTTTCTCGCCTTTTTTTCCTATTCAGTAATATAATCAATAGTCTTTTATGTTCCCTTCCAATCTGACTTATTTTCCCTCTCTTTATTCTCGCTTATTTTCCCTCCGATCTTTTTCACCATAGTCATACTTTGCTATTTGTTCATTATTGTTTACTGTTATTTCATTGTCTCTGGTTCTTGGCGGATTGTTATTTCATTGTCTCTGGTTCTTGGTGGTTCTTGGTGGATTGTTATTTCATTGTCTCTGGTTCTTGGTGGTTCTTGGCGAATTGCTCTGGTTTTTGGCAGATTGTCTATGTTTGTATCCTATCTTCATTTTATTTCAAAACAATGTAATGTGCTCTTTTGATATACACCTCTCAGAATCACCCCTCGGAAGCCGACGGCGCGGACTCCCTCTCGGACCTTTCGGAGGGACTAGTGATATACACTCCTCGGAATGGTCTCTCGGATTTGTTATCCAAGGACATAAAGGATACCCGACGGAGAGGCAACCCAGGCAGGTTCCCCCTCCCATACTCAAGCATTTAATGCCAAGATATTGGCATTAAATGCTAGGATCCGTGAAAGCACGTGACAGGACAAGAAGGACACGCAAAAGGACTAAAACGCCCCCTGCGCGCAGACCGAACCATGAAAAGCACTCTTGGCTATCACTGACAACCAGGAGAGAAGGTTGGAAATCCCACCGTACCCTGGCAGTGATAGCTGTCACGTCAAAAGCAGAAACCTACACCAACCCCCTTTTCCTCACACATCCCGAGTACACCCCTAACGTCTCAGAGAGAGACCTCGTACGAACATGAGACAAAAGGGAAGGAGGATAAAAGGAAAAGGGGGGACCTTGTCTAAGGTAACGACTCTCTCTCTCTAAAAATATTCAAACTCTCCAGCTTTCTCTCACTAACTTAAGCATCGGAGAAGAATCACAGGGAACCCCCTGTGCATTCTCGTTTGCAGGTTCCGACGACCCCTACGTGCCGGAAACTGCCTTCTACTGTGAACTCAAGGTTAGATTTACCCTAATCCAGCTTTGTAGTTTTCACTGGCGCCGTCTGTGGGGAGAGATGAGGAAACTCCGGTTATCTCTCCCCCCCTCTGCTTAGCTGTCGCTAAGACACACACACTCGACGGGGAGCACCTCGTAGGGAAGAGAGTTCCTCCACGAACTCCACCCTGCTCCCCCCCTACACTCTTCACAGCTTTCTGCTCCACATCTTCGACGAACAAGTTTTCTGTTTCTTTTACACAACCCCCGAGAGACCCTGGTACGGCTCTCCGTGGAGGTCATACTTGTATTCTGTGCTAACCCCTTGTTGTTATCTCTTGACTGTGAACTCAAGCAAGCTACGACGTTCTCTGCAATGGAAACCCATAACGAGAACCAGCTGCACCCGAGCTCAGCAGACGCTCCCTCGGGCTCGAGCCATCCGAGAGATCAGCAAGCCGGAGACACCATACACGAACATGACCCCAGGTCATCACCCAGGAGTGCACCAGGACACACACAGCAGGGCGAGAGAACTCCCACACCACTAACCTCTCTCGCCGGATTCCACCAGAACACTGAGGAAGAAACTCGTGCGACACCCTCTCCGTATACAGCTGAAATACGGGAGATTGTTCAGACATAACTCAGGGAGGCAAGGGCTACACACGTAGCTGACATGGCCTCCCTGCGCCGAAACATGGAAGAGCAGTTTAACCAGTTCATGGAAAGACGCTTCAGTGAGTTGGTCGGCTCCGGCTCCAAAGGAAAACAGATACAGGAAGCTCCCGAGATCCGTCCGCCAGTTGCCCCCCCACCAGTATATTACGCCACTCCCGACACACGACCCCCCTCTGAAGCCGTGTTGTCGGGACGAGAAGAGGAACACATCCCCATCACCTCTCCAGCACCGTCGGGATCCACAATGCAACAGTGGAATGTACCGACGGAGTTATGGCAACTCTTAGCCAAGCACCTGCCATCTGCAGGCCCGTCGGCAACGGCAAACCCTCCCTCAGCACCCCCAGCAATAGTTCCGACACCTCCGGCGCTCCCAATGCCCTCTCCCGGGATATATGCGCCGCACATACAGCAAGATGAGTTGCCCACCGGATTCAAAATGCCGATGAAACTGCCCCGGTATGATGGGACAAAGGATCCGGATGATCATCTCCGACAGTTCCACGCCTGCATGCAGATTGCCAACCTGTCGGAAGGCAAAAAGTGCAAATTATTCCCGACCACACTTGTCGGGGAAGGGCTCATATGGTTCTCCAAACTCCCCAACGACAGTATACACAGTTTCAGGGACATGGAGAACCTATTCAAAAAACGATTTGCTACCAGTGTGGTGTACAAGCAGCCGGCGTCTGTGCTGGCAGACGTTCACCAGGGAGAACACGAGTCTCTCCGTGACTTCCTGCACCGCTTCAATCAGAAATGCCTTACAGTCAAGGACCTCGAAGACAGCGTGGCGGTACACGCCTTTCAGGCAGGCCTCCGCCCCGGGCAAACTCATAAGGAGCTAGCTTTCATGAACCCTAGCTCGCTAGAAGAGTTGTTATCGAAGGTCCAGGAGTTCATCATCAAGGAGGATGCCTTCACCTCCCAGAAGAGCAGATTTGCAAACATGAGCTCCGGCAGTAAACAACAGCAGCAGCAGCAGTACCGTGGCGACCAACGCCGCCGAGACCCCCCCCGGCAGGACAGACAGAAGCACCCCCAGCAGGAGAGGGGTAGCGATAGGCAGCCAGTTCCCTCCCGGGCACGGTTTAATGTCTACACCGTCCTCACCGTCTCGCCAGCCCGGATATTAGCAGAGTCCCAGGGCCTTGGGATTTTTCCTGTCCTCACCCCGAGGAAATCACGACCCGGGGACAGACCGAAAGATCAGAGCCGGTATTGTGAATACCACCGGGACCACGGCCACACTACCGACGAGTGCATATCGCTGAAGGATGAGATCGAGGCCCTCATCCAGAATGGAAAACTAGGGAAGTATGTAAAGCGGGATAACAAAAGGAGAGAGGATGACAGAGACCACCGGGGCGGGGACCAAAGCAGGCAGCAGAGACCCCGTCGTGATGACAGGCCTCCGGAAGGAGGATCAGGAGGGAATAACACAGGTTCTCAGATGTTGGGGACCATCAACGTCATAGCCGGCGGAGTGGACCGCCGGAGGAGGGGCCCGCAGTCGCGGAAACGAATGAGGAGATCCGTTATGAAGCTGGATTACCTCAAAAAACCCCACGCGCCCCAAGGAGAACCAATCATTTTCACCGACGAGGAGCTGGCGGATGTAGACTCCGAAGAGTGCGACCCTATGGTAATCACAGCCGGGGTCGGGAGATACAACGTGAAGAGGATCTTGGTTGACCAGGGGTCCTCAGCTGACATATTATTTTGGGATGCCTTCTCAAGTATGGGTCTCTCCAGAGAGCAACTCTCCCCTTTCAATGAGCACCTGATAGGCTTTTCCGGGGCCCAGGTTCCCGTGGAGGGGATGATCGAACTGAACCTCACGCTGGGAGAAGATCCGAAGTGCGTATGCATCCCAACCATCTTCGTGGTTGTCAAGACACCCTCCGCCTACAACGCCATTCTCGGTAGGCCTTCGCTGAACGCTGCCCGTGCCGTAGTGTCCACGGCACACTTGCTGATGAAATTCCCCACCCCTAACGGCGTGGGGCAGGTACGGGCGAACCAGGAGGTAGCCAGGCAATGCTACGCCACCAGCCTGGCCAAGCCCCAGACCAGCCGAGAAGCTCCTCAGAACCCTCCGCCATCATCCTCAGAAAAAGGAAAAGAGAAGGAACACGCAGTAATGAACTGCGAGATTGTTGATTTACGGGATGAGATCCCGCAGAACCATCCGCAGCCGTCGGATGAGATGGAGTCAGTGGCTTTTCCGGGTTCCCCGGAAAAAACCGTCAACATCTGCGCCACCCTCCCCCCGCCAGAAAAAGAAGCACTGATCCAGTTCCTCTACCGGAATGAGGACATTTTCGCATGGTCCGCCTCGGACATGCCGGGGATTGATCCAAGCATCATCTGCCACTCCCTTAACGTTGATGGGAGACCTGGCGTCTTCCAAAAGAAAAGAAACTTGGGTCAACAACGCCAGCAGGCAGCGAAGGAAGAAGTGGAGAAGTTGCTGGCAGCAGGTTTCATTCGCGAAACCAAGTACCCCACGTGGCTGTCCAACGTGGTCCTAGTCCAGAAGGCCAACGGAAAATGGAGAATGTGTGTAGACTTCTCCGACCTGAACAAGGCATGCCCGAAGGACCCCTACCCACTCCCTAGCATCGACAGACTCTTCGACGGAACAAGTGGCCACGCCACACTGAGCTTCCTCGACGCATTTTCCGGATACAATCAGATCCGGATGGACCCAAGGGACGTGGAGAAGACTGCCTTCATCACAGACAAGGGAGTCTTCTGCTACAAGGTCATGCCCTTTGGCCTGAAGAATGCCGGCGCCACCTACCAGCGCATGATGGACCTCTTCTTCCGGGACCACCTCGGAAAGAACATCGAGGTATACGTCGACGACATGGTCGTCAAGACGAAAGCCGGCAACAACCATCTGGAGGACATGGAGGAGATCTTCGCAATATTGAGGCAGTACCAGATGCGCCTTAATCCTTCAAAATGTGCCTTTGGCGTGTCGGGAGGCAAATTCCTCGGGTTCCTCATCTCACAGCGAGGAATAGAGGTCAACCCGGACCAGTGCAGAGCCATAATGGAAATGTCCCCTCCCAAGAACCCCAAGGAGGTGCAACGCCTCACCGGCCGGATCGCCGCCATCCATCGCTTCCTCTCCAGGTAGCGTCAGCACTGATCACTCCACTTCTATTCAGAAGTAGTTAGTCAAGGGGCGTATCCCCCCCACCCCTCTCCCTGTTTACATTTACTTACGTTTTTGTAATCTCCTACCCGGACATACGAGCTCCGGATGATATATGTATGCTTGCACATCGCGAGCCCCCTACTACATTAATAAAAAAGTCTCTCCTTGTGCAAATTCTCTGTTTATTCTACTTACGCAACAAGTACTAACAGAACGTCTAAAACAAACTAACCAGGTCCGCCGACCGCTGCCTCCCATTCTTCAAAACCCTCAAAGGAGGAAAGAAGTTCGAATGGACGGAGGAATGCGATAGGGCCTTCCTGGAGCTGAAGCAGTATCTGGCAAAACCGCCAATACTGACCACTCCCAGGCTGGAGAGGCAACCCAGGCAGGTTCCCCCTCCCATACTCAAGCATTTAATGCCAAGATATTGGCATTAAATGCTAGGATCCGTGAAAGCACGTGACAGGACAAGAAGGACACGCAAAAGGACTAAAACGCCCCCTGCGCGCAGACCGAACCATGAAAAGCACTCTTGGCTATCACTGACAACCAGGAGAGAAGGTTGGAAATCCCACCGTACCCTGGCAGTGATAGCTGTCACGTCAAAAGCAGAAACCTACACCAACCCCCTTTTCCTCACACATCCCGAGTACACCCCTAACGTCTCAGAGAGAGACCTCGTACGAACATGAGACAAAAGGGAAGGAGGATAAAAGGAAAAGGGGGGACCTTGTCTAAGGTAACGACTCTCTCTCTCTAAAAATATTCAAACTCTCCAGCTTTCTCTCACTAACTTAAGCATCGGAGAAGAATCGCAGGGAACCCCCTGTGCATTCTCGTTTGCAGGTTCCGACGACCCCTACTTGCCGGAAACTGCCTTCTACTGTGAACTCAAGGTTAGATTTACCCTAATCCAGCTTTGTAGTTTTCATCTTTAAATCATATATTTTGTTATTGTCTTTGTATGTGTAAATGAGATATCTTTTAAGTATATCATTTGTTGTATCCTTTGCCTTTCTGTCTCTTGCCAAATCTCTTTCTTTCCTTTTCAAATTTATTCCTTTTACTATCTCTTTACTTTACCTAAATCAAAAGCTTGATTCAAATTGCTGTGGCTGTACAGTAGGTAGTAAGTATCGTGTGAGCATTAAGGGGACTAAGGAATATATATGAATATAATGTTAAAGCAACCAGTTTAATAGTTTAATGATGACGTGTATAGTAGTTGTTAGAATTCAGTTTAATAGTTCTTAGATTAGTTGTTAGTTCAATAAAAGACTGTTATGTATAGTCTTTACTTTTCAGTCCTTGATAGTTTTTTTATTTTCACTTTAGTCATGAGGTAACTTGTATATATATTTCTTCCAGTAATAAAATTACTATTGATTCTTCACTCAAATACTAGTTTTCCTACATTATATATACAATACAAATTGGCTTATATTGCTATAGTTAAGGAATGAAAATGACAATGAAATGAGAGGCATCTATCTGGTTATTAAAATTATTAACTTTATCATTCCTTTTTGGCCTAATGTTAGAGGATAATTGTTCATAGTTGGTTAGAAGGAACACAATCATTTTAAGGAAAGTATTTTGGTATTCTTTAGGGAATTGTTTTGATATTCTTTACTTAAAAATTATTGTGTTTAGATAATGTTTAGTTTTTTTTTTTTTGTGAAATTATGTTATTTTTATTTTATGTATTATAGGGAAGGAGGAACATCTACTTTTGAATCATGTGAAAATACTGATTTGGAGAATGACTGGAAGCCTAAGCAAGGAATGGAGTTTGAGAGCATTGAGGATGCTTAGAAATTTTGGACCAGTTATGGTGGGAAAGTGGGATTTGGAGTCAGGAAGACTTACACCAACAAGAGCAAAAAGGATGGCTCAAAAACTTCATGCAGGTTTGTTTGTTGTAAAGAAGGCGTGAGACACAAAGATAAAAGGGATTACTTAACTACTAATCCTAGACATGAGACGAGAACTAATTGCAAAGCCAGAATCAGGCTTATGTGAATAGATGGGAAGTTTAGAGTGCATGAATTTATAGAGGAACATAATCACAGTCTTCATACACCAGAAACAGTTCACATGTTGCCATCTCAGCGAAAGTTATCCCAAGTTCAAGCAGATGAAATCAATTTGGCAAATGATTCGGGTCTGCAACAAAGATCAACTTTTAATTTAATGAGCACTCAAGCAGGGGTAGAGCTAATCTTGGTTTCACACTGTAGATCAAAAGAATTACTTGCGTACAAAAAGACAAAAGGCTATGAAGTATGGAGAAGTTGGTTGTTTGATAAGTTATTTCGAAAAGCAATTGTTGGCAAATCTTTCATTTTACCACACATATCAGATGAATTCAGAAGAACAGATAACGAACATATTTTGGGCTGATGCAAGAATGATTCTTGATTATGGGTATTTTGGTGATGCTATGTCATTTTGATACCACTTATTGCACTAATAATTCACATAGACCTCTAGCTTTGTTTTCAGGTTTCATATCCAAACATCTTAGCAATTCCAAAGTAGATAATATATTAATGTCTTTTGCTTTCTTTAGGTTCTTTGGTTGATTTATGCACTGCTGTCAGTAATTAATCATATCCTAGTATTATCTTATCTGATTATACATAGATATTCCAGGTTACAACACCAGAATTGGTAGTTTTTTGGGTGCAATCTTCAGAGATAATCAATATCTAATTACCTTTTGTATATGCTAGTTGATCATATTAGCTAATTTGGACTTACTAAATTGAAAATTGGACAAAATTCAAAAGATAACTCATGAAAAATCTGATTGTATTATAGTATGGTGTTTCAATTACAATATATTCAACATTGTCTTAGCTACTATATCTCAATGCTCAATACTTCAATGATGCTAAATTACTACATTGCTAATAATTTGTCCTATTACATTTAGATTCAATGTTTAGCATTTCTTCATCCTTCCACTGCTAGTTTTGTAGACTCCATGGATGTTGAGAGTTTCTCCTTTATCCCACTTCTTTCTTTGCTAGATTCATGAATGTTGAATTCATCCTTCCATTTCTTGGAAATCTAGATAACAAAAGAGAAAGGGATTACAAACTAGTCATTGAGGCAAATCATCAAACACCATGAGGGCATCATTTCAAACAAGAATATCTAAGTGTCATCCTAATTAAATAACATCCATTTTACAATAACAAGGCAATTTACAGTAAGAAAAAACACAGGATGGTCAAAAATTAAAAGAAAGCAGCAGCCACGTCTCATTCTATCTAAATGAACAAAACCAGGTTAAAAGAAAAAACTTCATCGTGCTTTGCCAATTGGATTTCCCTTTCACAAGAGGAATAATTAATAATTAAAAAAAAAAAACTAAACTCCTTCTAAATTGAACAGCACTCCTTCTATAATTCTATACAGGAATTCGAAGGCAAAAACTCTATTCTTATGATTGAAGTCTGTGACTGTGAGCATATATGTGACTGTGGCTAGAAAAATAGTTATAGAAACTCACACTGACTTTTTTTGTGACTGTGGCCGAAAAAACAAATGTTAATAAACCAGCAAAACCACCACACTACAGCAACAGCAAGCACCAACAGAGAAAAAAAATTACAGCAACAACAGAAAAAATAGAACACCAGAAAACAATAGCATACAGAACTGAAAGAGACAAAATGAATCAGCCAATACCAGACCTATCGTCCACATCAGATGAGCTTTCTGCAGCATCCACCACCCCCTTTGCGGCACTTTTCGCAAGCCAATCGGCCGCTTGATTGATTACCTTGGCGAAGAACAAGGAAAAAGAGACGAAGTAGCAAGAATGACAGAACAACGCAAAGACAACCCAGAGATAGCAAGAATGCGATGATAATGTTTTGGTGTAATTGGAAGGAAGATGTTCTGAATGGAGCGAGAGGAAAAAATAAGACGGTGCATTTCTTTTTACTTGATGACGTGGCAGCATAATATGTATTGATTAAATGGACGGACAAGATGAGACGAACTCCACAAGAACTCCACCATTGAAAACTCCACCCTATAGTTAAATATTTATTAATCATATAAATTATCCTTTTCATACGCTTTAACTAAATAAGCATAACTTTTGATGAAAAATTAAATAAACATAACTAATTAACTATATCACCCCAACAAATATTTAATAGGAATCTATTCTCTTGGGTGCGGTGCTCATTATCTATCCTTCTCAGCTACCCATAATTCATAATTGAGCATGCTTAAGTCAAACATCATCTTATCTTTTCCACTTCCACCCATTAGCTACCTATTGCACAATCCACTCACACCATCCAATTTTATAACAACTAACATATAATCAATCCTAAAATCAATTATTAATCTCTAGACCAATCCAATTCTTCATTTTAAAATTTAGAGCAAAGTTTTCACTTATCTTAAAGATGATAAGTTTCTTGATATAATTATAAAAACATAAAATTATAGGATTTAATGTCTGAAATATCCATTACAATCCGAAACCTCTACTAAATAAATAGAGAAGAATCGGTTCATTAAGCTTAGAGTTTGGGATCAATAAATTAAACACTTGGTTCCGACACAATTACACCATTCGGCACTACTTGTAAATACTAACAAACTACACACTGCCAACAACACACACCATTGAAATGGATGTGACACCAATGAAATTAAAAAGCTAATCCCAAAAGGAGATGCTGATCCATGTAACCAAAAGGGCCATACATCATAAAGAGCGTGCTTATGATTAGTATACTCCAAAATTACATCTTAATCATATAATTGCTTTGTTTTGCATTTGTCATTATCATAAATTATTGTAGACGCAAAAAAAAATCATTTTTTCAGTCGTAAAGCGATTTGATCCACTTTTTTTTATTGGTAAAATTGATTTTCATAACTGTTCTTTTGTTACATAATCATCTAACATTGTAAGACTCACCATTCTTTATGTTATCCGATCCTTCCATGACCATCATCTTGCGTCTTCTCCATATCTTATAATTTTGAAATAAACCTTTATTAAATTGTAATTTAATGTCATGTTGCATTGTATGTAACATATGCATATAATATACTGACAAAATTGAATAATTGATGGACCATATACAAGAATGGAGATGGAATATAAATTATGTAATCCCATTTTATTGTCATATATATTCTCAAATAAATCAATGAATTCCATCGCCCGCAATACTACTCTATAGACTATACCCCGTAGAACTAATCAACTAAAAGAGGGAGAAAAAAAATAGAATAAACTAACAATTCAATCCTTGAAAACACACCAAATTAACAATGCAGTCCTTGAAAGATTGAAATTAAAAATTTAATTCCTAAAAAATTAAAACATTATATTCTTTAATCTATGGAAAATATAAAAGGACCAAATAAATATATTATTTTAATCTTTAAAAATTAAATTGTGTTTCAATCTTTCAAAAATTTAATTGTCAATTTGATGATTTTTTAAGGACTAAATTATCAATTTAGTCAAAATAATAACTAACAAAAAAAACCCCTCATTTCCCTCCCTACCTTTTTTTCTTTCTTTTTTGATTGATCTCACTACCTATTTGTGTGGTGGGCCCAACAAAACTCATCCACATGATGGCCCATGCTGCTCAACTGCACTAGCTAATTCCCCAAGCCTTTTGTGACGTTGTAGATATGTGATTGGATCATATAGTGTTGTTTTTCTTAAAAAAAATTAATTAATTAAATGATGATTAATAGTTTAATTAATAGAGCTGGGAGAGGCTCCACATGGCCATCAGGATGCTGACAATGCCGGCAACAGCTTGGGATTGGACCACGTGGATCCACGTGGATGCTGACATGTCACTCTGATCGAAAGCACCTTCGTACACCATGCTCCCAATGCCAGCATTGTTCGCCGGAGGCGTGGTCGGAGGAGGGTTAGTGTTTTGGTCCTGCGATGCTTTCTGACTGCAAAAGAGTGAAAACAAATTAAACAAACACACACACAACAAATGAATTATTATTGTGAAACCATGTGATGTGAGTTATGCATTTTATATTGCTATTACTATACTCATTATCATAACTCTATATCATACGGTATTGAGATTCGAGACAACTATTATTATTAGGATTTATCTAACCTGTGTTCTTAAGGCACATTTTAAGATTTTTTGTGATTGGTTAGTAGAAGATCTCATATCTTGAAATTTATGAAAATTCATTTAAAAGATAATTTTTAATGTTTAAAAACTCATTTGACAAATAAAAAAAAAACCTTAATATGTGCCCTAAAAGCACATGTTAGAAGGACGGATTTGAATCCTCTAAAGTTCCTTTTCATGTGGAGTTAGAGAAAAAATATAGATTCTATTAAACAAAAATATTTAAACACCACATTTTCTCTTCCTCTCTCTTCTTTTCTCTTTCTTTCTCTCTCATACTTAAAAAAAATGTAGAGAAAGGAACTAGAGGATACATTTCCTAGAAGAACCCTTATTATTATTATTAGAATTGAGTGATTTTCACTATCCTACGCAACACCCACCGCAATACACTCAAATATGGTCCCCTTGCCTGCCCTACATATGCCCTAGTGTCTACCCCCGATCTAAGATTCTTAAATTTAAGGTAAAAAGATATAAAATGTTCCTAAGTTTTAAAATTGATAAATAGATTTTAAGCTTTTAACTTTAAATCATTATTATATTAATTTTTTGTCCAATTAAAAAGTCAAATTATTTAGAAACGTTAGGTGATTAAAGTTAAAACATAAAAATTTTGTCAATTTATTTAAACTTAGAAGTGTTTTGTCAATTTAACTATGTTTGAATGAAAAATCAATGAGAACATGAGAAGAAATGAAATGTTTTAATTAGGTTAAATTTGCATTTGTCAAATACCAAAAGGGGGAAAAATAAAAGAAAAGACAAATCCAAATATCCAATAGTGAAGGTGCAAGCTACCCCAATAGGCAATATCTCAGCTCTCTATATCATTTGTCCATATATACCAAAAATACCCATTCATGAATGTCATAATTACTCAACATGCACTAGCTGGTTGATACTCGTTCTTATGTCGCTATCAAAGTGAAAAAGTATCAACCCAACCCAACGATCATATTCATATGCGTTATATTATTAGATATTTTTCTTGTTCCCATTTCCCAATTCCCAACGTTACAGACTATTTTACCCATAAAGTGCAATGAAATTAGGTAACGGTGTACTTTTAGTCTCATAACTTTTACTCATGTCTCAATTTGGTTCTATAACTTTTTTTGTTGCACTTTTGATCCCATATCTTTTGGTAATTGGTCCTATATTTTTTGTAGAAAGTTTCACCGTCAATCTCACCTGGTCCAAATATATAGAACCAATTTTATATCTGACTCAAAAATATGAGACCAATTTTACAACCTGACCAAAATATATGAAACTAATTCTGCAACATAACTCAAGAGTAACATAGGACCAAATCTGCAACTTGAGCAAAAGATATGGACTAAAAGTACAACAAAAAAAGTTACGAAACCAAATTAAGACCTTAGCAAAAGTTATGGGACAAAAATGCATTTTAGGCATGAAACTATTACGATTATAATCAGTAATAAATTCGATTATGAGATGAAACGAATCTAACCTGGTGTTAGGAGAGGGACAAAACGTAATGGTGTAATCCGCAGAGTGCCCACATGTAAACGTGCTAGTTTTGTCGTCATACGCATAGCTATAAGCGCGTGGGCACGCGCTTTTGAATATCTGCGAGTATGCCGACGGCTTACAAGTATCCGGCGATCCATACGCGCCGCTACAACAATATTCCGCCGCCCCAAACGCCTCACACGCGCTTTTACACGCGACGCCGTTCTTCCCGTCGACGCTCATCACTTTCAATTCCGACGGACACGCGCCGTTCAAATCCACCACGCACCCCGTACTCGTACAGTTATCGCCGGCACCGCCTTCCGGCACCACCATCATCGGAACATTGTAACCGTCGACCAAGCTCACGTCGAAGAAATCCAAACCGCCGGAACCGTCTAACGTGAATTCTGCGAGAGTTGCCGGCGGCGTGGCTCCCCGGCCGGAGCATTCGAGCTTGCCGGAGCCGCAGTCGCCGGTGACGCAGGTGAATTTTCCGGCGGAGTCTTCCGAGCACTGAGTTCGGCCCCAGAATCTACCGCCCCAAGAAGACGGCGCCGCGATTGTTTTAGATTCGCCGGTTTGAAGGAGGAAACCGGTGGAGGAAAGAGGAGCGATGCCGGCGTTTGAGAGAATTCCCGGCCATACTGTGTACTGACATTTGTTCACCATTGTGAATGTCGTTGAAATCACTCCTGCAAAATTGTATTCCTAACTTACATTACACCGAAATTTCAATTTCAATTCACATGATATATGTTTCTGTAATTCAGATTTCAGAGAGACATTGATAGAAGTGAAATGCATGATTTCACTGAAGTTTAGCTGAAAACTATTCTTACATAGAAATTCAGAGAATCTGGACTGATATATATGTTAAATTCATGATGTATTGATGGTTAATTGATTACCTGATACACATAGTTGAAGCGTGAACAGAAAACAGAATACTAGTACGGGCGGAGAATCCATATATATTTTTGGAAAAATTTTAGGGTTATGTATGGTATTGTAATAATGAAATAAAGAATGAGGAAGAAGATGATGAAAGTGAAAGTGGGAAAACCACTTATCCCAAGAAGAAATCCTATTGTTTGTGATAGATAATTAGGGATGAGAGGCTTTCGTGAGGCCAAACCAAGTTGTGGGGTGGCTGCAAATTTATAGACAGGCCAAACCAATCTGTATATATATGGTAATTATTAGTTAAGTGGTGATTGGTGAGGGATTGGACCGAAAATTGAAAAAGTTGATGGGCCGATTCCGAAATATTTATTTTTAACTTGGGAACCAAGGCTTGGGATTGGGTAAGTTTACTTTCCGTAAGAAGAGCCAACGTTCACTGACACTCATAATGCATTCCTTCAATCAATGCAAATACGGTACAAAAGAAGCGTAAAACCGTAAAAGTAAAAGGTGGCTCGAACGTGGGTAAGGAAAAAAGCACACAACGTCTCCTTGCGGCTTTTACTAAGATATGATTAAGATCGAGGTTTTTTAAGAGATTGGAAGAATTAAAAGATTGATTATTTCGGACGATCAGATTGAGATCTTTAAATTTGTTTCTCTTTCTATAATAGTAATAAAAGATTGTTCCTACATGGCTCCTATTTTTATAATTAATTAATTATTAAGGAAATCGATTAACCAAGTACCTCCCGTAGCGAGGCTTTGCCGACAAGGCTTTGCCTCCGAGGCTTTGTCGACAAGGCTCTGCCTCCAAGACTTTGCCTTCAAGGCTCTGCCCCCAAGGCCTCGCCTCCGAGGCTTTGTCACCACGGGATGTCTAAATGTGCAGGAGCAAGATACCTTCTTAAGCTTTACGTAGGCCACGCGCCACCCACGACATCTTTGCTTGGACAAGGCCGGGAATGTTGTGAAGGTAGGGGGGACACCTCCTCTCTCCTTCTCCGGGAATAACTCTAGGATGTGGCTTGGTAGGATTGAAGTAAAGGCTTCTTCGTGCTTGACCACGATCGCTTTGAGTAAGCAAGGTAAGAGCTTAGTCTTTAGTAAATGCTGTGATGTTCTTTTGAGCTCAGACCTTCCCGCCTTGCTTGCCAAGATACCCCACGTCACCCTCCCGTGCCAACTCCTGTGAGTTGGCGATTACCTTGTGTCCATGTCACCCTCTCCATCTGCCCATGAACTGACGGTTACCTCACTCCCTTTTTCCACCTTCCACGGCTTA
Organism: Chamaecrista fasciculata; assembly: GCA_003254925.1. Classification (NCBI taxonomy): domain Eukaryota; kingdom Viridiplantae; phylum Streptophyta; class Magnoliopsida; order Fabales; family Fabaceae; genus Chamaecrista; species Chamaecrista fasciculata. The sequence continues at coordinate 92,852 of QANZ01009996.1, forward strand.
TGTCCCACCTCCTTCATTTGCCCACTTTCCGTATTTCACGGAACCATGTTCCCCATGTTCCTATTGATGCTTCACGTTCAGCATCATCCTTCGGCAATAACCGTCATTGTTAATCACCCCTATAAATAGCCCCCTCACCCTCCAAAGAAGGGGTTGAGCTTTCCTGAGTCTGAAACACGAGAGATTCCCTCATTTGAGCTCTTACGAACATACTCTCATTTACTTTTGCACTAAGTTCTCTTGTCTTGCCGGTGCTTGTTCTTAGCGCTTTACTTCTTCCCTGACGAGAACTTCCCAAGAATTATTCTAATATCTTGTTTAATTGTTGTCATTTACTTTGGTAATAGTTTATTGCTGTTTATCTGTTGTTTTCTGTGATTTATCTGTTGTTGCTCTGGACCTCCGAGTACGAACCCCCTGTTCCCGGAACATTTTGGCGACTTGACCACGATTACATTTTACTTAGAGAACAAAATAAATAAAAAGGAAACAAAAATAAGAATTATTAAGATCTTTAGAATTTTACGATCTTGACCACGATTCTATCATGGTCTTATAAAGGGTTTGACAAAATTAGACATATTAAGACATCAATTTTATATGATTTTATGATGTAAGATTTCGATTTTAATAACCTTCTTAATATAAGTATTTAAAAAATTAAATATTTGGTCTCTAAATTTTTATTGAATTAACAAATCAATCTTTAAATAGTTAATATATACTATTTAGTTCCTGAATTAGTACAATTGTCAAATATTGAATTCTTAAAGAGTCAAAAATAAAAATTCAGTACAAACTTAAAAATAATAAAAAAAAAGTAACCTAATATAAATTATGAGACTAACAAATATAAAACGGTGAATTGAGGGATCAAATCATCTTTAAAGACCAAATAATTCTCAAATAAATATTTTAAAAATTAAATCATATTATTTCAATTATTCAAAAATTGATTAGTTTACTCGATGTAAATTCAATAACTAAATAATAAGTTTTCATTTTTTATTTTGTAGTAAAATTTTACTCAATTATTAATGCTCACCGGAGGAGGAGTTCACAATTGTGAGAAAAATTATTACAATGTAAACATATTTCTACATCTGAATTTGTTCAAAAATTACTATTTAATTGATAGATATTATAATTTTTTTCTTTGGTTCTTAATATTTTTTTTACAAATCTCAATCATTTAATAAAAAAAATTACAAAAGAAATATATACTATATTTAATATCGAATGGCTAAATCATAGTTTTGAAACAAATCAAAAAATTAAAATTAAAAGTTTATCTTTTTATAATATTAGTTGAGTAAACTTCTGAGGTGCAGAGACGATTTTTTTGTTGGGGTAATATAGATGAAATTTTCTATAACGTAAGCATTGTTGTTAAATGAAAGGAAGTTTGGACACCGCAATTTTCAAAGTCAAGTTGAACTTTTTATTAACTTCATAAGCAGTGGTAGTTTAATTTCCTTGCTTCAATATAAATTTTGTTCAAAATTCAGTCGTATTTCCTGATCCTTATATATATAAAGGTCAAAGGATTATTTTGGTCCTAAATGTATGCCTTAATATTCATTTTGGTCCATTATGTTTCAAATGTTCAAATTGGTCCTAAATGTTTGCAAAATGTTCCATTTTGGTCCCAACTATTAAATATGGCTTGTTTCAAGTTTAAATGTGCTAAGTTTAGAGCTACATATTGTTCTCAAAGAGTACTTTCTCTATTCAGTTGGAACCGTCAACAAGCGAGGTCAAATCAGCCCTAAAAGTAAACTTCTCGTTTCATGGTCAAACAAGTAAAGTTGATCATATCTCTCTCGTTTCAAATTCGAATGCGACGAATTCAGAGCTACGAGTTCCTCTTAACAAGTCCTTTGAACTTGAAATGAGAGACAAGAGAAATATGAACAAATTCAATAGTTTGGGATCAAAATGAAACATTTTACCAATATTTAAGACCAAAATGAATCATTTTGTCAGCATTTAGAACCAATTTGAATATTTTGAAACATAATGAACCAAAATGAACATTAGGGCATACATTTAGGACAAAAATGACCATTTGACCTATATATAAATATTGTAAATTTTTTGTATGCATTTATACTCATTATTTCAAATTTAACTATTTAAGTATGGTTTGGGTCATGGGTTAGGTCTTCGATTTGGACACGTTTTGTTGCGTGCATGAATTAATTTATGGTTTACCTTGAAAACATGAATTCTTAACCTCTATTTGACTATTGCACACACACACACACATATATAATTGGTGTGACAGTTGAAAAGAGCCTCACCTTCCAAAACAATGAGTGAAAAAATTCATGACATTGTTGAACTGTACTACTGCTTCGTGCTATGTTACATTCTTACTTTCGGAGGGAATTAGGCTTTTGTTTCCTAAGAACACGCATGAATAAAACTAGTCATACCAGAAAACAACCACTCGGATTTTCAATTCTGTATTTGAAAATTGTCTCAGTGGGAAAATTACGTTTCAAATATCTGAGACTTAGTTAATAACTTAATATATTTGTTGAAATTAGCAAATTAGTTTGATTAATTCGAATGATTTGCTAATTAATTGAATAAGACTCGTTAACTACTAATTAATCTTCCCATGTAATTCATTTAATGCGAATGCGATTTGGATACTGCTTTCAACTTTCAAGTATGCCATTCGTGGTATAGTGGTATACAGAATTTATATCAGAAAGTATCCAATGAAGCTCGTGCACGGGGTGCACTCATCAAGCTTTATTCTTAATCCTGGGAGTTCATTATTAAGCAAATAATTAACAGATTATATGATAACTAAACAAATTATGGCAAATTTTTTCTCCTTTTGCACGTGGTCTGTCGACCGTGATTGTTTTTCACTTTTTCTCAATATAGGTGGCAATATAGTTAATTAAATAATTATCTGTCTAGTACTCTAGTGATTATCATTTTATCATTATACTATATAGGCTTAAGTGCACTTGGGGAGATGTGGATTAAAAAAAAAAGACTATTATGGATGGGGAGACGTTTTCATGACTTGAAAGTTCATTTTGGATGAACGATGAAACGTTTTCAAAAGTTAGGTGACCAAAATTGCAACAAAAAAAGTTATGGGACCAAATTGAGACCTTTGCGAAAGTTAGGGGATTAAAAGTGCACTTAATCATACTATATACTATATATGTATATATAGTAAGTGAAAATTATTATAGGAAATTAGAGTTTATTTACCGTTAAATTATGCTTATGACTAGTCGAACAAGATAATTAAGATAGCTTCTTAAGATATGGTGAATTTATATTTAAATTCTCATTAAAATAAATATTTACATTTAGTGTTTAAATATTTAAGAATGTTTCTAGTAAAAAAAACCTGTCACAAAAATTTGGTTCCATGTAATAATTAATTAATATTTAATATACTTAATGGTTTAAAATTAGAAATGATATACATCCTTTTGCCCTCAGGGTCCTCTCCCACTCAGACCCGACGCCAGAAGCAGACTGGCAGGGTCCCCTCCCACTCTCCAGCTGTCATGGGCCCACTGTGCAGATCTCCTCAGATCTCCTTGGGCACAATCCCCCAAATCTTGGGATGCTTGCCTGACTCTACAGGCACAGGTCACTATCAGCCACCTGCCACACTGTACCTCTTCCTACTACATATACACAACTAAACACCTTGAACAAGGTAAGTGATGAATCTCTCTACAGACACTACTCTCACTTCACTCTCTCTCTAACTTGAACTTCGGAGTGGGTTCACCGGGGCCTCCCCCGGTGAATCCTTCTTGCAGGTTTCAAGCTCAGAAGGCCTCCAGCCATGGCCTTTCGACCAGGGATCGCAGGAAATCTCCTCATCGTCCCTCCTCTGCAGAATCCGACGGCCCCAGGCACCTCTCGGAGACTGCAGCACGTTGAGAACTCAAGGTGAACCACCCCGGTCAACTTTGTTGTTTTCACTGGCGCCGACTGTGGGGAACGGAGTTATTCCCCGTGCTTACACGCTGATGCTGAGAGCTAAAGCAGAAACATCTCACTCTGGAACTGGCTCGTTGAGATCTGAAGGGTGAAGCAACCCACTCTCGTGGATTCATTCCCTGGCTCGTCAGGATCTGATAAACTCGTTCCCTGAGACCTGGGGAGGGAAGCAGTCGACTCCCCTGGCCAGATCTGCACAAGCCCCTTGCTTTCGGAGCTGTCTCCCCTCACATGGGGGCAAACGGTGGTCTCCAGATAAGTCACCCACTAAGCTCTCACCTTTGGCATTTCATAAGGACCTTTTTTGTCCACTTTCCACATGAGTCCATCTTGTGTACGTTTTGCTTGCCTGTAGAATGGTATATATGCATTTTTTGTGACTTGGGGTCCCCTCCCCCTCGGACACTATCCGGGTTGGTAGATCCCCTCTTCGGAGACCTTCCAGGATTGGGAACACCCTTTCGGACACCCTCCAGGACCGGCAATACGCCTCCTCGGACACTCTCCGGATTGGTGGACCCTCCTCGGATTCTCTCTGGGATTGGTGGATCCCTTCGCGGATTCCCTCCAGGGTTGGCGGACACCCCGTATCCGGCTCCGTCCCCCGAACTGTTGTTCTCTGACTTTTTCAGTCATCATCTCCAAAACTTTATTTGCACATACGCATGTATTTTATGACAAAGGGGTCCCCTCCCCCCCGGACACTATCCGGGTTGGTAGATCCCCTCCTCGGAGATCCTCCAGGATTGCGAACACCTTTTCGGACATTCTCCAGGACTGGCAATACGCCTCCTCGGACACCCTCCGGATTGGTGGACCCTCCTCGGACGCTCTCTGGGGTTGGCGGAACCCTTCTCGGATCCTCTCCAGGTGTGGCGGATACCCCCACGTCAGACCCCTCACTCCGAGTGGCTGCTCTGATTTTTTCCAATCATCCGAGTCATGCTCTAAACATCATGTTTATAACAATCTTGACTGCAAAAAGTGCCATGACAAACCCGCCGAGAGGTGGAATAGTGCTCTTCCATTTTTGCAGGACTCAGAGGAATACGACTCACGAGGAAAATCCAGTTGTTTCCCTCACGCTCTCCAGGCTTGGTGGATACCCCCCTCAGACACCCTCCAGGATCGACGGACACCACCTCGGACACCCTCCAGGACTGGCGTTACGCCTCCTCGGACACTCTCCAGGGTTGGTGGCCCCCTCCTCGGACATTCTCTAGGGTCGGTGGATACCTCCTCGGATACCCTCCAGGAGCGGGGGCTAAACAGTGTACTCCAGAACGACAAAGAAGACTGTCCAATTGTACACACATGATTGCAATGCTGTAACGTAACTGTTTGTATTTTAACATAGCGTGCACACTCTTGTTCATATGATAGTGCTAATCAAAATTGTCATTCTTTGATTTACTAAACACAGCTTCTATAGTGTTGCCTCCAGCACCTCAGCTACGTTTATTTAATCACCCCTCCATGAGGGCGACAGACCTAGCCTCTCCCGAAGAGCAATAGGGCAACCGCTGCCCAATGGCTAATCCCCTCCAGTCGGAGGATGGCTTACCCCCTCAAAGTCGGAGGATGAGGAGAAACGCATTCACGCCTCTCCCCCATGCGAGCATCCGCTTGCCCATACCGGCAGAAGTGCATCCGCGCTTCTTCGACGACGGAGCATCCGCTCCATTAAACAGGCGGGGGGTGATGCGCCCCCATGCCTTCACAAGGGCCACAGCGCCCTGCGGGTCAGGAGTTACCCGCCGGCTAGCCTACGTTGCCGGAAACCCAGGAGGAAAACGAAAGCAACGCAATACAAGTCCTATACAAAGGACACTGAGCTCATACACTAATACCGGCTAGGTCCCCCCGGACAACGCCGCCAAGCAGTTCCCTCCCCCGGGAGAAAAAAGGAAATAGCCTCCTCGAAGGCGCCAACCCCTCGGGTTAGGCCCTCAGTCCCTCACCATCTGCCAGGGAGACAAGACCCCCAGCATACACGAGCGAAGAAAATCATCTTCCTAACCCGGGAAGCATGACAACACTCAAGAAACACTTGTCTCCACGACATCATTCGGGAAACTTTACTCAAAGTTTAACGGAGGCCCAGTCTCCCCTCGTTATCGCCTTTTCTCTTTCTGTTGTGAAAGAGAAAACAGGCACTCCATTCTCCGGATAGCCAAGGAAAGAACAACGTGACTCACATTTGGCGACACGCCATTGCTAATAAGCCTTACACGCTATAACGCAAGCAAATAACAGAAATAGCACCCAACGGTTTAACGCAAGCCTTACACTCCATTATATGGACGAATATTATGTACAAAGTCATCAACTTACAAATTTACAAAGTTCATTACATCAAGAAGGGGGAAGGGGGTTACAAGTGTTTACAGCAAATAACATTCACACACCCCCCGGCGGCAACACAGGGTCATCGACAAGGTAGTCGTCGGTCGAACAGTCAGTCGGCTCGGGACCCTTCGGAGGGCCCTCACCTCCATCTTCCCTATCACCATCCTCATCGAACAAACCTAACCCAGGTCTTCCTCCCTGGGGAGACGGAGAGACACCCGTAGTGGTCGTGGGAGCACTCGGGACGTTCACCAACACGCCGAGCAGCATCCTCCCCACGTCCAACTTGCCACTTGAGGATTCCCCTCTCTCCATTGGGTCAGCAGGGCGTTCCGGGCACCTCTCCAGGGGACGGACCCGGTCAACGATTACGCCGTTGGCCACCTCCCGCATAGGATGCACTTCATCCAGACTCCGGGCAGCCTCCGGATAAAAATGAACTACTTGCCTCACCCCGTTGATGAAGCCCTTCTCATAGAAACACTTCCCCTCCCAGGAAAGCTGAGCCCTTTCATTCTCCAGGGTCTCCTCCAGTCTCCTGGTCATGGCGTCAAGTGACATGCTATGCGTCGTTGCCATCCGGCCCATGACGGCTTCGTGATCACGTTTGAGCTCATTGATAGCAGCAGAGTGCTCCCGTCGGAGAGCATCCATCTCCGCCTCCCGGCGACCACGCTGGACACTTAACTCTTCGGCAGCCACCCGTGCTGCTTCTTCCCTCTCGGCGCGAATTGCCTCGAGACGAGTCTCAAACGACTCCCGCTCGGAGGCCAGAGCACTCTCAGCTGCACTTTTTTCTCCTCGGAGTCTATCCAGCGCCGACTCATAGTCCCCCACAAGACGCTCAAGCTCTTTCCCATGCTCCTCCGCTTGGGCCCGTAGCAGTTCGTCAACCTTGGACACCCCCACAGCACGGGCATCCTCCAACTGCTTCCCCATTTCCCCTTTCTCGGCGGTAAGCTCCGCCACCCGCCCCTCCAAGAGGGCAACCTTCTTCTCAGATTCGGCCAGCAGAGCCTTGTGCCTAGTATTCCTACCCCGGATGTCCTCGAACTGCTGGTAAAGCACTGCTATCCGGCGACAGGACTCTAATCCGTGTTTAAGGGCATCGGCAGCAACATCCCGAGGAAGTTTGGCCACCATGTCATCCATGTGGTCTTTGCCGCCTTTCGTACAAGAGGCCTCCATGAACAAGAAGGGGTTGATACTGCTGCCCAAGATGTCTGCTGGCAGCACTCCCCCCCTCGTCGACAGCTGAGGATACCGATTGTGCAAAACATCTAAAGGTTCCGCCACCGCCCCACGTGACGGTCCCGCGTCAGAGCCGCCGTTACCCCCTCCCGGAGCAACTTTCTCCCCACAGACGGCGCCAGTGAAAACAACAAAGTTGACCGGGGTGGTTCACCTTGAGTTCTCAACGTGCTGCAGTCTCCGAGAGGTGCCTGGGGCCGTCGGATTCTGCAGAGGAGGGACGATGAGGAGATTTCCTGCGATCCCTGGTCGAAAGGCCATGGCTGGAGGCCTTCTGAGCTTGAAACCTGCAAGAAGGATTCACCGGGGGAGGCCCCGGTGAACCCACTCCGAAGTTCAAGTTAGAGAGAGAGTGAAGTGAGAGTAGTGTCTGTAGAGAGATTCATCACTTACCTTGTTCAAGGTGTTTAGCTGTGTATATGTAGTAGGAAGAGGTACAGTGTGGCAGGTGGCTGATAGTGACCTGTGCCTGTAGAGTCAGGCAAGCATCCCAAGATTTGGGGGATTGTGCCCAAGGAGATCTGAGGAGATCTGCGCAGTGGGCCCATGACAGCTGGAGAGTGGGAGGGGATCCTGCCAGTCTGCTTCTGGCGTCGGGTCTGAGTGGGAGAGGACCCTGAGGGCAAAAGGATGTATATCAGGTAAGAACCTCAAGGTAGTCATTATGCCTTCAGATAGATTTGGAGGGACATCATACATTGTGTTTGGAACATTGAAAATTTTATTGGGCTTTTACCTGACATCGGACTTTTGTTAGTTGTTAGTTGACAAATAGAAATAATTCAGCCTACAAAGCATAGACACTGACACTGTGTCAAAACACATTGATATACTAAATTCTTTAAATTATATGACACACAACGTATATAATAATTTTAATGGTAGACAAAAAATGAAGAGATTAGATATTCATGAAATATGTTTTATGTGTCCATTTTTTTCCTTTTTTCGTTGTGTCAGAGTTGCAAAAGAATGATTATAAATTTTGACACTCGGAGATATATGTCCAACATGTGTCATGTGTGTCGAACGTATGTCAGGCTCGATGACACTTCTTAAAAATGAAGTGTGTGTGCTTATGATAGAATTAAGCTACATAACGAACAAAGAATTTTGTAATTTGGTAACATGTTCATGTCAATGTTTTCTACAAATATTAAACAAACAAAAATACTGCACCAAGCACCAAAATACTGAATTTGCAATCAAGAGGAGACTCCTAGTTATACTATAATGTACAAGGTGGCCAGAAAGGGGGGAAAAAAAGAAAAAGAAACAAAATGAAGAGAAACATGTAATCACAAGCATAGCTTACAGTTAATGTTCAAAATATTACAGCAAAAAAACAAAAAGGTTAACCTACACATTTAGCTACTCTGTGCTAGCACAGGTTCTTTCAATCACCTTTGAATCTGTTCTATGAGAATTTTTTGATGGGGAACTAGATCCTCTGGAAGAACTTTGTCCAAAAAAGCTAAGCTTACCAATTTTCTTTGAGAATGAAGTCATAAATTTACGCGAACCGGATTTTGCCATATCTCTCTTCATGCAAACATGCTCTTTTTCAAGATCATTTAACCTCATCCTTAATCGAGCCAACTCGAGTTTTAGCTCGCGGTTTTCACGTCGTAGTGATGCATAGTTGTCTCGTGGAGACATTGCTGCACTAAGTGCACCACTGCTTATTCGCCATGACTGGTGCATTGGCTTGGGGTCATCATCTCCATAGGAGCTGCATAAAGAAGTCCTAAGCCTTAATTGCTCGAAATATAGAACTTGGACTACCGATTGGAGAGGAAGACGCTCATTTTGTGCGGCGTGTGCTCCGGCTTCTTCTGAAAGCTTTTGGAAATCAATCAATTTGCTTAGTTTCTTCTTGTCAGAATCTGGCAAACCTTGATGAGCCTGAAAATATAATTACAGAATAATCAGCCCAAAAGCACATAATGAAGGAAACCATATTTAGAGAAAATGAGACACCTAATATGTGATTTTTATTAATATAAGTTTTTAAACCTTTAAATGTTTATGAACAATAGTTAAACTTCATCATTACAACCAGCTTACTTTGAATATACAACATTTTATGCCACTGAATAGGATTTTTCATGTATTACAGTATTCTATGGTAACAAGTTCTCAATCTCATAATTTCATATGCTGCAATTTAATGAAAACTAAAAGAATTGTACACATATCAGCATAGAAAGATGGCACAACATACTTTTAAATAAATATCGATTGCTCGGTATAACCCATCATGAACTGTCCGAGCATGGGCTGGCAAGGTTTCTGCAATGACCATGAACTTGGAAAGCTTCAAGTTTGCATCAGGGGCGATTTCGGCTAGGTAATTGTCCACTAACTTTGCCACCTTAACTAATGCAGTTTGGGAAGGTGAATGAGGGCTATCAGATTCAAAAACCGAACCATCTTCTAGATCATCTTCACTATCATCCTTCTGGCAGAAGTTTATCAAAATTCTATGAACCGTGTCAACATCGAATAAGGTATCACCAGCATGCCTGAAAGATGGAATCAAAAGATCATCTAGAGTGGCAACATCTAGCTGTGAACCTATCCTTCTTTCTAGATCAAGTCTAGAAGCAATTGAGCAATCAAGCATCACTGCACTTCGCAGAAGCCCGAAAAGAAAATTGATAGGAACAGCAAGTTTCTCAACTGGCAAGAGGCTAACTATTGTGTCTACCACAAGCTTTTCATCTCCTGTCAAATTTGATTCAACTTTAGTACTCTGGCTAGATGGATTCCACAAGCTGGATTTCTTTGTTAACTCTTTCTGGGCATAATTTACAAGGGAAGCACCGATACTCTCAGGGCGAACCCCGCGGCATTTCATTGCCAATATGACTCTTTGGTACATGTCAACCCTTAAAACAGAAATATCTTCTATCCACCAGTCACCACCATCACATTTTGCTTGCCTGCTCATGTGTAGCCTCCCTGAACTGCTATACTCTAATCGAGAGAAACTCGAAGCTATTTGCTCTGCACATGCTTTCGAAGCTATTGCATCAATGCAGCGACCGACAATATTTAGCTCATCAGCAAGGGGAAGTAGGCTTTCACATTGTTGCAACACTTCAACACACATTTCAAGGCTCTTGCAAACTATGCTATCAAGATATTCCTCAGCTCGGGAGCCAATGTTGTCTTTCGAGAACTCTTCAGTCATCTCAAGGTAATCAGAAACACAAGAGAGCTGAGCAACATTCAAAGATGTTATCTCAAAGTTAATACCATAACAGAATTTTGCAGCCAACTCGAAGGACTCAGCACCTCCTGGTAGATTTAGAAGCTCCACTCTTGAGATATCAGAATCCCGGTGTTCTGCAACTAACCTTCGTATTCGCCCGCTTCGGGAGACAAGAGGAAACTTCATGTAGAAGTAAGAAGTTAGAACCATGAGGAAGCTAATATATTGAAGTACAAATCTGTTAAATTGTGTAAAGTATGAGTTATAGATGGTAAGGATTTAATTTTTCTCTTTATTGGTTCCATGCATCATTCTTTCTCCTTCTTTCTCTTTCTTGCTTTCTCTCATATTTTACATAATTCAGCCACGCTCCTACTTCAGCTAATCCATTTCTGAACCATGAGGATTATGATGGAGGAGAACTTTCTCTTTAGTGATTGTCATGTCATTTATTTAGAATCATAATAAATTCAAAATTAACAATGTAGATACTTGCCTTGTGTAATGAGAATAATCCTCCATTCACATCTATGGTAATGTCACTTGGTACATCTCGGAAAATCCTACGAAAGATTAAGATTCAATCATTCAACAAACTGTAATTTAGTAGAAATATTAAAATCACAATCCAACACCATGTTATCTAAAACCCACCCATATTCTCTAATGGACCGAACTGAAAGAAAGAGAACTTTAAGTTCTAAATATGAAAATATGAGAAATGTAATAAAGGATAATTCAAATAACCCAAGAGCAAAAGGAATACTTTTATTACAAATGGAGTCATATATTAACAGTTCAATTCAATTAATCAAACTACTAAACAGCAGCAACTTATGGATAAAGTTGTTTAGAAAAGAAAGTGTGCTAATAAGGAAAGAGGAGAAAAAGAATAAAATCAAATTTAATTGCTATTATAAATCAAAATCAGAAATACTTTCTTACTTTCTCCAAAATCAAAATCACAACAAATAATCAGATAGAATTATATTGATTAAGATGTTCAGATTGCCACTTCAGCATCCAAAGAACAAAGAAGCCACCCCCAGAAACTAAGTGGAATAGAGAAGAGAATATTGATAACATAATAGATCAGTAATTAATACACATTATAACTTCAACTTATATAGGCTGGTTTGAGTCTTCGGAATGCACTGTGTTAAATATAATCCTACCTGACTCGAATAACATTAGTCTTTAAAACCATACAAGCGGGAACACCTATAGCTCATTAAAAAAAACTTATATAATAAAAGATCATTGATTGATCATTTCATCTCAGAAAGATGATCAGAAGAGCCATGGAAATAGTGAGTTCAATTACAGGCAATCCACAAAACAAGCAAGTTGAATTAGCTAAGAAGAAAAAAGACTTGTCAATGCAACAAAACAAAGAGCACAAACTCCATCAGAAATTCTCAAGTACATCAGAAACTCACATGTGAGAGTAAAATTAAAGCACAAAAAACAAAAGCATATTGAAACAGACCATTCATTGCATCGATGCCTAGCACTCTTAGCCAAAGACATCTGTTGCTGCTGCTGAATCTGATGCTTGTCAGTACGGTCCATGGGAGTGAGAAAAAAAACCCAGAATGGAAATTAAATGGAATGTGAGGAAGAGATAGAGAAAAGGAAAAAAAAGAAAAAAGTAGAGAGGGGTTTAAGGAAGTGAATTGGAGAAAGAGACAGAGAAGAGAGTGAGAGAAGTTGGTGTTGAGCAAGTTCTTTTCTTTGGCCATTTTCGTCAAACAGGTGATGTGCAAAGCATAGATTGCAATTGTCCAAAGCCATGTGGGTCACACTTTGCTTTTGATTTCGGTATCACAATCAAAATCACTTCATCACCAGCAAGAGCCACTGTTTTCATCTAGCCAACTATTTATTTGCTTTCCTTTCTTTAAAAATATTAATTTTCATCTCTTTTGACTAAAACCTCTGTTTTAGTCCCTCATATGTTCACTTTTTTCAATGTGGTTCCTCTCCTCAGATTTCTGATTCCTCACCATTTGTTTTGTCATGAATTTTAGTCACACTATCTAAGTCTTTATTAAATTGATTACTTCACAATGTTGATTGAAGATGTAATATTATCATTAGTTGATAAACTCACTTATGTTAATTCTGAGATAAATACATTTCTTTCGTTGTTAATTGAAGATGTCATAAGATTTATAGATTTTTAACAAATTTATTTTGTAAATATAAAAAAAAAATTGGTTATTTTTGTCATCAAACAATAGGGTCAATTTCATTTTAGTTTTAAAACTATTTTTTGTTCCATTTAATTGGTCTTCAAATTTTCATATTTGTTTCACCATTAGTCCAAAAAATAATTTTGTTTGATTTTTGTCGTTATTTTTAACATGTACAGTTGAGATAAACCATTTATCTCTCATATGTATCACAATAAATTATTTGACAAGGAAAAGAAAAATAAAAATCAACTACAAATTTATCTCCAATTAGTGATTAAGAAAAAAGATTTTTCTTTCTCTCTTTGTCAATTTACTTATTATGACATATGAGAGAGAAATGATTCATCTAAACTCTCCAAGTTAGAAATAATAGAAGAAATCACATTTTGGGCTAACGTGGAAGAAATGTAAGAGTTTGAGGATCAAAAGGGAACAAAAAATAATTTTAAGACTAAAATGAAACTAACTCTATAGTTTGAGGACCAAAAATCTATGAAGGACTAAATTAAGAAAATACTAATATATATGGGATCAAAATAGATTTTAGTCATTCTCTTTCTCTCTCTCACATCAGCAAAATTTAAAATTTTGATCCACAGTGCAAAAGGAATGGATTGGAGACACTATTGATTTTTCATTCGGTGCTTTTGTTCCTTCCTGCTAGCTTTTAAACAGGTAAAGAGGCGCAAAAGAAGGAAGGTGGTTTCTGTAGTAACTATAGTAACTAGTAACAATGAATCAATGAGTTTTAATTTGCACACAAAAAAAAAAAACCCAAAAAGTCAAAAATCTTGTGAAGAAAATTGGGAACAAAAGTTGTTATAGCCTTTGACAATGTTTTCTCATCTTTTCCTTTTTGTCTCCTTTTACGGCAAATTTGATCATGCCATTTCTTTTTTTCTCAGAAAATGCTTTGGCTTTGGGATTCTAAGATTCTTCATTCTTATCATGAGTATTGATGTTTCGTTTTAATTGTAACAAATGTTAGTTTTAATCGAGGACAATCATAAGAAGAATAAAGTTCTCTCACAATCCTGATCCACACGCTTAGTAATACTTAAATTTTGAGAAAATTTACTTTTTTTTTTTAATCTCCCAGTTTATAAAGCATTAATAAATCAATTTCTAAATTTTTTTTGGCCATTACAAAGAAAAGAAAAAATAAAATAAAGAAGACTAAACACCTAGAAGATAAATTTATCCCATGCCTGAAGAGTTAGACGTCGTTGAAGGAGTCAACCGATCTAACTTCGAGAAATGAAGAAAAGAGGATGGGGGTACAGAGACCACATCCTTCAAGAAACTCCTTTTGCTAGCGAATCCACAAGCAAGTTTAGAAAATCTACTAATAACAGAAAAAGTCACCATAAGAAATGCAGCCAAGAGTAGTAGAGAAAATCATTCATGAGTGTAGAATAATTCCAATGGTAACTAACACCACAAAGGTTAACATTCTTCACGATATCTAAAAAATCAGATCCAAACAAAGCTGCATGCCAATATATCCAAACTCTCATACTAATTACGAAGAATAAGTAGAGAGAGTATTCTCTAATACAATTAGAGATGTAAAGAATAATTATATCTCTTAAACACTCAAAAAAATATGGAGTAAGTATGTATTCTTCCAAAGTAACTTTAATAACTTTCTTCATAGATACTAATAGAAGGAGAAGAAATTTATACTATAATTAAAAGTAAGAACAATGTGTGAGAAGGGATCAAATCGAGTACATAACTCCTCCTCAGGCACAAACAAGCAGTTGAGAGAAGGCTTTTGGCTCAATCAGTTTTCGAAGGAGGAGAGAGAGAATCAGTTTTCACACTCATGAGTTTCTTAATAATTAAAATATATAACTTGATTTTTAAAATATCACAATTGTCAATAGTTTAGTTCTTCAGTCAAATTCAGGGATACAAATTAAATATGAATTTATTGACTAAAAAATATAAATTCAATACAAATTCAATGACTAAAAGTATAAATATAATAAAAATTTAGGGATCAAAAAGTACATTAAAATTAATTCAAGTTTAGAGATGAAATCATTAATAGTTGCGATATTTCAAGGAACGAATTTTGTAATTTAATTATTCAAGGGATGATTGGTTAATTTGGTATAAATTTAGAAACTAAATAATAAGTTTCTCTGAAGTTTTTAATTTAAGTTTTATATTCTTATAAAATTATAATTGGACTCTTGTAATTTTAAAATTGTTTGACTTTGGTTTTCTAAGCCGTAAGCTGCTGATTAATTTTATATATTATAATTCATACTAATCAATCAGATTTCTAGTACAAATCATGCCAACTAAATATGGAAGTATAGCACAATGTTAAGTGTCAATTATACTTATTAATTAATGCATGACACTGTTGATGAAAGTTTAATTAAACCAATGTTTTTGTTCAAAAAGAAAAATTAAACCAATGTTGGAATACTTAAATTGGTTATAAATGTGTACTCTTAAAGTTTATTTTGGTCCTAAGTATTTTATAGTTGTTTAATTTGGTTTCAAACTATTGAATGTGATCATATCTCTCTTATTTTAAATTTGAATACAACACATCTAAAGTTACGAGTTGCTTTTGACGTATATTTTCTCTATTCAAGGTCAAACAAGATCAAATTGGGTCTCGAAAGTGAGTCGCTCTTTTTACGGTCAAACAAACAAAGTTGGTTATATCTCCTCTCATTTTAAGTCTCAATGCACTGAGTTTAGAGGTATGAGTACTCTTAATGAGTTCTTTTTCATGTCCAATAGAATTGTCATGAGGTTAAATTGGGTCTAAAAATGGGTTTGAGACCAATTTCTCATAATTTTTCCCTTTTTGATTTCAAATTAAATCTACTCTAGGGACGATTTAACCTCACTTGTTGACAATTCCAATTGGGTAGAAAAATGACTCATTAAGAGTAATTCGTATATTCAAACTTGTCGCATTTAGACTTGAAGTTTTTGCTAAATGGGTGGAGAGAGTTATAATTTATCGATTAATATTGATAACAAGTTCTTAATTATGGTTTAATCACTAAATATATTTTAATTCAAGAATTAACTCTCAATCATCATCATGAGTCATTATATGTTAATTAATCTTTTAGTTTTCGAGCCACTCTAAAATTTGAGAAACATACTGTCATTATTAAAGTGACATGCTGCTTTACTAATACTGATATTTTAATATTATTGAATAATAATATCTTATATATATACACCAAGATTAATCCTTTTAAATAATTTTATTGTGTATTTTATTTTTAGTAAAAAATTATATAATAAAAATATAATAGACTTTATATAAATTACAGGAAAAAGTACTAATTTCATCCCAAAAATTTATACTAACTGTCAATTTTGTCCTTAATCTTTTTCTGCAGTCAACTTTGTTTTCGATGTTTTATATTTTTGTCAATTTTATTATTTCTTCTTATTTTAAACAAATACTATTGACAAAATCTACGTGGCTAATAACATGTAATGTAAAATTAATAGAAATACAACTCAAATCTTAACCTAGATTGAAAAACATGATATAATCAATCATTAATTTATTGAAAAAAGTCAGTCAAATGATAAAATTGACCAAAATATAAAATATTTGGGACAAAATTGATCGCAAAAATAGATTGATGACGAAATTGACAGTTAGTAATTGACAGTTAGTATAAAATTTAAGACGAAATTAATATTTTCCCTAAATTTAATCAAATGAAAAAACAGTAATTGCAGCCTTCGAATTCAAAATCAAAAAGGGTAAAAAAGTGTAAATTCATTTTACTCTCTTGTGCTTTTGCTTGCGCATCGTATTTCCCTTTCCACGTGAGACAAAAGAGAAGTAAAGAAAGCAAAGATAGATGCAAAAGGTCAAAAAGTAGAAAAGAACACTCAAAAACTTTGGATATAGAGAATACATAAAGGGAGTGCCCACTTTTTCATAATTTATGAAATATGATTGCCCACCAGTCACCACTCTAAATTTTGATTTTTTTTTATACTGTAAATTTTAATATATATATATATAATAAACAATAAATAATAAAATTAAAGATCTAAATCTATCACCTTTCCACCCCCACTTGTGGGTCATAATACAAACGGGTCCCATGTCCTATAATTACATTGATATGATATGATATCTTCCACCACACCATCACATTCATTATACATATATATATATATATATAAATTATAGATAGGAACAAAAATTTGTTTGTGGAGAAGTCAAACAGAAATTGCTTTTAGGGCCATGCGTGATATGTTTATTTGGTAATTGACATGACTCACTCTTTGTAATGTGCATGGAGGGCAGGATCCCTCAATTCATGCCCAATTGGCCATGTAGGACTATATATGATGTTATCTCTATATGAAAATTTATCAAAAATAGTTTATTGTTAATATTCAAAAATCATTAAAATTATTTTTCAACCTTGCTAGAGTACTTTCCTTTCAAACTTTATGATTGAAGTCCCATACATAAAAAGGTACTTGAAGAGAATAAATTAATTTTTCATAAAATAATGGTTTCAAGTTTAATTTTTGTTAAAAAATATCATTATATTTATTAGACAA
This sequence comes from Chamaecrista fasciculata, assembly GCA_003254925.1. NCBI lineage: Eukaryota > Viridiplantae > Streptophyta > Magnoliopsida > Fabales > Fabaceae > Chamaecrista > Chamaecrista fasciculata. The sequence continues at coordinate 110,435 of QANZ01009996.1, forward strand.
AAGTATGAGATCAATTTCAGTTGTACTTCTAAAACTTTTTTTAGTCAATTATACTCTCAATATTTTACATAGGGGTATTCACACTTCGGTTTGAATTAGTTTTAACATTTTTTTTCAACCAAACCAAACGGATTAAATGACAATCAAAGTTATCCAATCAATCCAGTCATTTTGAGTCAACCGAACCAATCCAAATTGACTTCAATCGATTTGAATTGGATCGGTTAATCGGTTTTCTATATATTTATTAAGTTAAAAATCTAAAAAATAAAAAATATAGAAAAATATAGAAAATATAAGAAAATATTAGAAACTATAAATTGCGATGAAGATGAAGGTTGAATATGAAGTGATGAAAGAAGGATAAAGTGTAAAATTATTAATTATGAAATAAAAAGTGACTAAGTTTGCGTATGAGAAATGACTAGATAAGCGAAAATCAAAAATTAGAAAATTTGGTTTAGAGATGTTAGTTTTTGGTTTTCAAAACCAATCGAAGCAAACCAATCGGTTTTTATCTTTTTTCATCCAATACAACTGACTAAATAATCATTTTTGGTCGATTTTGATCGGTTTGGATTGAATTGGATCAGTAAAGTTTGGATTGAATTGGATTCGAATAGTCCTAATTTTACATTTGGGTCAATTGTATCTCCAAAATGATAGTACAATTGATACAAAAAAAAATTATGGATACAATGGACCCAAAAAAAATTTGGGGTATAATTGAAACTAATCACATACTTTGAGGTACTAAGAGTATTTTTACCTATTTATTATCTAATAAATTGCTTTCAAACAAAATTAACTTCAATAAAATGAAATATTGATAAGAAAAAAAGGGTTCATTTTTTCTTTTAATTATAAATAATAAGGTAATTCTAAATAATAAATTAAATTAGAAGATTATTTTTCTTTCAATATATATCTATATATATAGGTGGAAATGTGAAGCAAATTAAATTGAGATGTAACATAAAACTAACTGAAATTATTATTTTTTGTTGGGAATTGATGAATTCCTTGTTTTAGGCATGAAAATAAGGATATATGACAGAAGAGACAAGATTAGAAGATGGAACCCATAAATTAATATATGATATGATATATGATAAGATGTACAAACTAATTACTGAATTCATGCATGTTGGACAAAACTACAGGGAACAACCAAAAAGCAAAGAGAATAAATAAAGTTAAGAATTGTGACAGTACGATCTATATATAAGATAACTATTTATAACTAGATTTACATGTGTTATTGTTTAGATTTAGTTAATTAATTAAATTTAGATTCTATTATATTTAAAAAAAGGAACGAAATTCTAATAAATTAAGGGGAAAAACTCAAAAACCATATTATGTCTATAATTCACAAGGACTTGGATTCACAAATAATAATAAATCTAAAAGGGCAAGCCATGCTTTAATTCCTCACTGTTGCTACTAGAAAGTTAGATTATGATTATCATAGTTATAATGTCTCCATTCGGGGTCTTCTCATCATAATCATGTCTTGGAAATTATATTACGTAGCACTAGCTGAACACATATATTCGGGTTTCAAGTAATTAATTAATTATTCATATGCCAAACATTGTCAATTTTTAGGAAGTTTGTAATATATAGCATGAACCCATGACTAATTAATTAAACTATAAAGTAAGAATTAGTTGAAAATGAATTTAACTAAGAATTTGTTAAGTAATAGTTAATTAAATGAGTAATTAAGTAAATCAAGCAAGTAATTAGACCAAGCAATTGAGTGAGAATTAATTAATTTAATAAACAAAGAGAACTTAACCTTCGTAATAGTTAAATTAATTCAAGAGACAATGACTTCATAAAAGTTAAACAAGGTCATGAGTTCGATTCTCACTGCCGATGTGAGGACCTTGTTTATAGACGATCTGTAAGTACCTATATAAGTGTTCATAAAGTCTGAAAGTCTGCTCTAATTAACCTTAGCGAGTTTTTGGAGTTCAACTCACCTAAATTTCCCTTTACAGAAAAACAAAAATTATATTAAAGTAGAAAGTCGTTAGCCACGATCACTTTAATTAAGATAATTAAAGAGTTACTCTTTCATAAATGGAGTAATATTAACTTCAAACTCCTCCTTTTCTACTTATCAAAAGGGTCGACATCATAGTCTCTCCATTTCTTAATTAGTCACCTTGAAGGTTAGTATTGTTATTTTCTAGAAGTCTCATTAGTAATCTCCACTTTCCATCATCACTTACTTCCTGCTCATCATGAGGTGACCATCACATTCTTTATAATTCCTACTCCTTGCATTTTTCACCTCACATTCAACAACACTATTTTAGGGTAGTGAAGAAGTTTAGAATTATTAAAATCAAGATATTTTTTGTTAATAAAGGTTGACCCATAAGATTGTGAGTTTGAATCTCATTGTCGATGTTAGAACTTTGTTGATAGGCGATCCTTAATTCCTCTGTAAACGCACATAAAACCTGAAGGCATGTCCTAGTCATGATGAATTCCTGAGGCCCAACTCACCTAAACTTTTCTTTAAAAAAAATAACCGCTATTAATCGGGAGTCATCACTATAAATACTCTCATTTCTCGAAATGAGGAGTTGACATTTCTCACTTTGATTTGAAACATCGTAAAAGAAACTTTTATTCGCTTTTGTGTTCTTTAGAATATGCTTTTAATTAAATTTTATTGTCTTGCCCAATATTTATTTTAAATATTTTATTTCTTCACAATTAAGATTTTTCTAGTGACTAATATTTTTGTTTGCTCAAGAACTCCAAAAGTTAGCCTTCCCATTCTAAATGCATTTTTTGTCCAATGTATTTTACATCAAATTTTTTTTTTCTCAAAGTTTGTTTACCGTTAATTTTGTCTCTAAAATTTTATATTTTGATCAATTTTACTCTTTACTTTTATTTCTTCCAATAAATTAACTACTGATTTCATGTGTCTAATTATAATACAAATATTAACTCAAATTGAAAATCATAATTGAGTCTTATGTCATTAATTTATTTTATGAAGATAGAAAAATGATAAAATTAATTAAAATATAAAAATCTTAGAGACAAAATTAAAAATTAATGTAAGATTTATGGATGAAAAAGGTATTTTTGCCATTAAAATTAGAAAGTACATATAGCACTACATCCCTTTATGTATATATCTATATATATGTCCATTAACTCATGAATTACTATCATGTTAATTAATCCTGGATAGAGATTGGGAATAGGTGTCCGTTCATTATAAGTCAAGTAAAAGAAGCATTATTAAGTATATATATCTTTCTTTCTTTTTTATTTTTAATTTGGTCTCATATTTTTATAAAAAAATTTTACTATTAGTCTTATAATTAATATAAAACTTTTTGTAAAGATATGATACCAATTTTGCAACTTAACCTAAAGATATAAAACCAAAATGCAACATGGGACCAAATTAAGACTTAAGCTAAATATACTAGACCAAAATTGTAAATATAAGATCAAATTGAGACCCGGACAAAAATTATAAGACCAAAAATATACTTTAGCTTATATATTATTATAATTTTTTATCTATTATAACAACACGACACGGAAGAATCATGATCATTTTTTTCTTTTATTGTGAGAATGAAAGCGCCTAATTAGTAATTAGTAATTACTTCCAAGTTTAAACCGCCCTACAAATTCCCCTGTATATATTACTTTATTTTCTCAACATTCTAATTCATGGAAATGTATAGCTTCACGAAGAAGCTTATATTTAGGCCTTGGCTTGATGATTCCAATAAAAATGAAGAAGCTTATAAAATAAGATATAATTGATATTTTTATGACTTATACAGTTAATTATAACTTATACGTAATGTGCTAAAGCAAAAGGCTTTAAAGATATAATGATATATACATCATTCCCTCATCACATCAATAATTCAATTTTGTTGGTTAATAAATATAACTAGTTGGAAACCAGGTAAGGGTGACTTAGTGGTTTTTTACTTGGTCCCTTGATTAAATAGTGTGGGTTCAAATTTTATCTTTAGATATAGAAAATAATTTGTAGTCAGCCGTTTACCATTAAGTGGAAGACCTGCAACAAAAGAATTATTAGTCACGATTTTCGATGGTAGATATATTTATACCAAAAACAAAATACAACTCTTTGGTTTTTAGAGGAGTAAACTACCAAATTGGTCCCTGGATTATTGGCTCGCTGACAGATTGGTCCTCGAATTTAGGAAATTGACAAATAGGTCCCCGAATTTTTCTAACGAATCAAATAGGTCTCTGAATTTTTCTAACGTTAGTCAAATAGGTCCCCGAATAACATGCACAGAAGGACCTATTTGACAAATGTTAGAAAAATTCGGGGACCTATTTGTCAATTTCCTAAATTCGGGGACCAATCTGTCAGCGAGTCAATAATCCAGGGACCAATTTAGTAGTTTACTCATTTTTAGAGTTATGATGGAAAAGATAATCTGGTTTCTCGTGTATATATATATATTATTTAAAACCTCTTTTTAATTAATAAAAAGAATTAAAGAAACTAGTTATTAATTGAAACATATGACTATTTGAAACTTGAGAGGATCCTCAAAACGTCTATATTTTGTTCATTTAGCTTACAAAATTTATTTAATCATAAGCTTAATTTATATTATTTATCTCCTATAATTAATTATGAAAAAAAAATGTATTTTTAATATTTTTTTTCTCTATTATGATGGGTCATAATTTTTTTTTACTATATGTCAAATATTTGTCAAAAAATCTTTTAAAAAAGATATAAGAAATTTTGCTAATTATTAAGTCTCTTTACCAAAAAAGAAACATATTAAATTAATGAAGTGTGAGTGATTATCCCACCTCCATTCCAATCAATATATATTTATATATATTAGGCCAAAGTCTCAAATGAGTCCTTTATGTATGGGGTAGAATTCAAATTGGTTCTTTATCTAATATTTATTTCAGATTGGTCCTATATCTTTCTATAATGTTTCAAATTGGTTCCAAACATATTTTTGAGACACGATTTGACCTCATTTGCTAGCAATCTTAACTGGGTAGAGAACAAACTCTTCAAGAAGTAGCACATAATTTCAAATTATCGCATTTGGACTTGAAACAAGAGGGTAGATATAATGAAATTCACTTGTTTAATTGTGAAATGAATTATCCACTTTCGGAACTCGATTTACCCACGCATGTTGATGTCCCAAAGTACACTCAAAAGAAATTTATAACTTTGGATTCACGTATTTGAGCTTGAAATAAGAGAGATATAACTACATTCAATATTTTTTGGACCAATTTGACATCTACCATATACATAAAAGAGAGACTTTTGTCAATTCATTATTCCTATCGAAGTTTAACTCAAACTCAGATTTTTAAAGTATAATTTTTTTTTTGGTCTAACATAAAGTATAAAATTTTAAAGTATCAATATGGATATTTTTAATAATGTCCATCTTCATAGTCCATCCCTATATATAGGCCTATCAATAGAACGTGTCACAATAATAAATAACTAAATGCATGCAAGAGTGATAGACAAATTTGCTTTCATGAAAAAGTAATATAATTTGAGTGCATAGAGCCATAGACATGTATCCCATCATTGAGGACATTGCACGCGAGGTGTGTAATGAGAATGATGGTGATTCCATTTGATGAAGGAATCCCAAGTCATCTTCTATCAAACTATACATGATCAACAATATAATGCAAACACACCCAACACAACATAAATTATTATTAATTTTTCTCTCCCATGCATCATTTTCTCTCTACACATACCACCTTTTAATTTCACTCATTTTTATTTCATTAATTATTATTTGTGGTCTTCCCTTCTCTATCACTAGATAATTATGTTCAAATTATTTTAAAAAAAATAATTTTTGAATCACTAAACTTTGCTCTAGTTTAGTTTGCCTCCACTATTTGATGATTATACAAATAATAATAGCAGGGAATAATTTGAGACATTTGCAAATAATAAGTTATGACATTATTCATACTACTTTTTCATGTACAAAAATGCTCCCCAATGATATTGTCAAGCATGCATTCAAAGATGAAGATGTATCGAACCTTTTTCAACCATGAATTCGACTGGACCATACATCCCTTGATTAGAAGCCCTTTTCTTTTTAAAAGGTTTTTGTTCAGATGCTATGAAAATACTCTAGCAAAAACTAAAAAAGATCATGTGAGACTACTATTTTAATGTGTTTGTTGAATGTTTTTCTTACGATAAGCAAAAATGGGCTAGGCCCAAGATGATTGGCTTTTTGACCTTTTTGTAGTTGAAAATCTGACCAAAAAAGAATTTGTAGTTGAAACTTGAAAGATACTTCCTCCGGTTTTTATATATATATATATATATATATATATATTGTTTAAGGTACATATACACAGATAAAAAAAATGATTAGCTAATCTAAAATGAAGAGAAAAATGAGATAAAAAGATTAAACTATCCTTATTAAATTACTCTTAGTTACTTACACTAAGTCAATAGTAACTTTGATGACTCTACTATATTTAATAGGGATACAATGATAAAAAAATAATTAATGTTTTCTTAAATTTGTAAAACATAAAATATTTTGGAATAGAAACAATTCTCCAAAAAAGATATTCAAAACTGGAGGGAGTACTAATTTTTGGTAAATTTTTTTATAGTACTTTGTTATTAGTTTAATATATGTTATTGTTGATGAAAAAACTTTTTTATTAAATTTAAATTTAATCACCCGTGCAATTTCCATGAGCTACATAGTATTTGGAACATTTGCTAGTTTTAACCATTGTTTTGAAAATCGAACCGAACCGATTGAACTGCGAATCGGACAGTGGTCCGGTCCGAGTGTGATATAAAACCGCCTTGGCATAGAAGTGGATGAACCGATAAAAAATCAGGAAAATTTCCATGAACCGGACGGGTTTGAGGTTGAACTGGTTCAGGATTTTTAAATAATAAGTTATTTGGTAGTTTTCACTTCAATATTTAATTTCTTATCCTTATAGTTCTCACTTTCTTACTCAATCAAATTAAAGCATTTATTATATATTTTTAATATTTATTTAATAAAGTTTTATTATATTAGATTAAATATATTATTTTCAATTTTTTTAATTATTAACTATCTGATCTCAGTTGAACCATTGAACCTTGAGCGATTACATCGTCTGGTTCAATGACTGTCCAGTTTTAAAAACCTTTAATTTTAACAATTTAGAAACAATTCTATTTCCTTGCTAAATTCTAACTGGGCCTAACTTGAGCAGTTGAGCCCGTCGATTCAGGTGATTCGATAAGTTGTTTTTTTTTTTTTAAGAAAAGAGGGGCAAATTTTGGTAAAAAACGAGTTAAGATGGACCAACTTATTATTATTAAAAATATAAAAAAAAGCTGGTAAAAAACAAATAAAAAAGAACAATTATTTTTTGGTTTCCCAAGGTATCCCTCACGGATCGGTGTTCCATTTAAGGGTCTGCCACTAGCCAATTAATTGTTACATACGCAAGGCGGGATTCAAACTCCCGCCTTACTTAAGCGAACTAGTGAGCTCGACCACTAGGCCAACCAAACTTGGTTAAAAAAAAAATATTGTTAAGAAGCAAAAGTAAACTAATTCTTTGTCAAAAAAAAAAAAGTAAACTAATTTTTTGGTCCTAGTTGAATTTTTACCTAACTACAAGTTAGGTCTTGAAATATTGTGACTTGTTGTAATCCAATCCTTTCATCATCCCTCTATGTAAAAATTATTGTTCATTGTCGTTAAAAATCAAGTGACCTATTAAATGTTATTTGCTTAAGTGGCCTGACCAAGATCGAAATGACGCACCCATCCCACGAAATGTGAACGACACACCCAAAAACTTGAGCCACGGACCGCCCGTTGAATCAACGAACACACACTCTAGTCGTGGCTCTACTTGGTGTGTATATTGTGTGAAGTAAATGTTGATGAGATTTATATATGTAGTGATGACCACATAAGAAATTGAATAATTTGAAATATGAGACTAATTTAGATTAGAATTGAATAATGTGAGGGAATATGAGAGATCAGAGTATTAAATTGAATAATGTAAGAAACCATAGTGTAATATGATGAATGATTAATTGAATAATTTGACGGACCCCATAAGAAAATAATAGATCACCTAAGACTCTTAACAATAGTCAATGATGACTTTCATACGAAGTAATGACAAAAATATTGAATTACAATGAGTTCGAACATTTCAAGGACTAACTTGTATAATGATGAAAATCAAGGGACAAACCTATAATGCCTCTATAATTTAAGAACCAAAAGGTTAATTTAGAAACAACCATATGGGTTCTAATGAATGTTCCTCAATGTGCAAGTGCAAGGAAGTTGTTCCTATTGTTAATAATTAATTAATTAATACATGATATCCAAGAGACAAAGGGCCTTGAGGAAGCTAAGTAGAATCCGAAACATTCTTATTTGGACAAGGTTAGGAGTGTTGTGAAGGAAGGGGGTTCCTCCTCCCTCCTTCCCCTGAGAATAGTCATAGGGAGTGGCTTGGTAGGATTGAAGTAATGACATCTTCGTGCTTGGTCACGATCATTCCAAGTAAGTGAGGTAATTGAAGTAGTATTCTATTGGGCTCAGACCCCTTCCCCACTTGTCAGAGATATTCACTTCACATTCCCCTCTTGTTTCACGCTCATCAATATTTTACGCTCACTAATCACTCTATAAATGACCATCATGGCTATTAGTAACCTCCTTATAAATGACCATTTCAGTAACCCCTCTATGAATGACCATCATGGCTATCAGTAACCCTCTCATAAGTGGCCATCATGACCATCAACAACTATTCACCTAAGTTCCCCCTATAAATACCCCCTCATTCCTCGAAGAAGAGAGAACAAACAGACAACCAGAAAGTACGCCAAGAGAATTCCAACCTGCCCTCTGAACTTCCTAGAATATAGTTCAATTTACTTAAGTCTTAAGTCCTCTTGTCTTGCCAAGTCCTTACTTGGAGTGCTTTACTTCCCCCTGTCAAGAAGCCCCCAGTGACTATTTCTATTATTTATATAATTTTATTATTGCTAACTTTAATCTTATTATTTTGCTATGTTTCTCTTGTTTTGCGCTGGACCTCAAAGCACGAACTCATCCTGTTCCCGGAACAGAAGTTAATTATTCCAACACGATATAAAAAATGCAATTTTTATTGCAATTGCTCTAGTTATGCGGTCTAATTTTCTCTCTCTCTTTTTTTTAAATAGGTTAAAGTGTAAATTTGATCATATATCTCTTGCTTAGTTCCCAATTTGGTTTTATATATTTGTTTGTTACAGATTTAGTCTCATATCTTTGGGTTAGTTGTAGAATTGATGCTATATCTTTAGGTCATGTTTAAAAGTGGTTCCATATCTTTACAAGAGGATTAACTAATGGGTGATCATTTTACAAAGATATGAGACTAATTCTGCAACTTGACTAAAAGATTTGAAACTAAAATTGGGACATTTTTCAAAGATATAAGACCAAAATTTAAAAAAAACAAAATAAAAAAGCTAAATTAGGAACTAAGCAAAAAAATAAAATAAAATAAGGGACCAAATTTACGCTTTGGCCTTGAAAAAAAAAAAAAAAAAGAAAGTGATATAATGTTTTGTTTTCAACTTTTCATCAAACATATTGCAATTTGCAATTGCAACGTTACGTATTATCAGTTAAAATTATGTATGAAATTCGGATTCCTGAGCTTCGCATTTCTGTACTGTGCCATTCATCTTCATCACTTTACAGTTTTGAGTGGCCACTGTAGAAGGAAGAAAAGCGAATCATGAACTGGTTCGCACGCAAGCTTTCGAGAAGTTCCACAAGGACCAAAACCCCAAATCCCCAATCTCAATCTCAATCGAACCCAAAAGGAAAAGACGATGAACAGTTTTATGGGATTACAGACGATCTGATAAATTATGTGACCTCCTTCACCATTGATACATTCAGAAATTTTCCACTCCAAGGTTAGCCGCTTCTTTCTTTCCGTGTTTGTTAGATTGAGGAAATTAGAGAGAAAACTATGATGGGTTTATGGCTATCTTTCGGTTTCCTGTTTGGCTTACTATGATTTAGCGACGAATGGTTGTCGATTTTGATAATTTCTACTGTCTATGATATATCGTGGATGATAATATTTTAATTTCTTGATTAACTGTTACTAGGTTGCGTTGCTTGTAAATTGAAAGGGGAAATTCTGGAGATTTAGGAATATCAATCTTCTCACAGTATTTATTTAGCATTCTTTGTAGAAAATATTTGTTGTAATATAGTGTTTTTTTTTCATTTGTATTGTCCTTTTGATCTCTTGATTTTACTTTGTCCAGATGAAGATGATGCCACTTTTGATGAAGAAAGTCCAACGACTTCAGCCAAGCTTAGGAAAGATCTCTCTCAGTGGCAAGAGAGACATGCGACCCTCGTTCTCTCAAGAGTCAAGGTTCGTTTCTAATAGTTCCTTATGGTGCTGGGCTTTGTTCTTAATGTTCTTAATTATGATGTGGAAATATCAGATAGTGAACTAGTATATTCATGTATTGAAAATTAGAAATAGGGGCTTGGGACTTTGATCCCCAACCATGTATTGTGGTGTACCTGAAATCAGACTTTTACAATGTGAATTGGATCCTCGGAGTTGTAGTTGTTGCCTGGTTAGTTGACATGGTTATATTACAATGGTCCTTCCTCTGGGTTAGATTGAAGTCCATGTCTGATGTCTAAATAACTCTGAACTTCACTTTCTGTGTTCTACTTGTCAATTGTGTAGTCTGGTTATTTTTATCTGTCATATAATATGAGTATCTTTTCACCCATTAGTTTAATCATACTTGTTAATTTTTCTGGCATTTTCTAATGGATGGGTTGCTTTCCTTGTGGTGACAAGAATTTGTTTTTCCCTACCTTTTTAAAGGGATAGAAGAAAAGGTTGAATAAGTTGTGGCAAAGATAATCATATATTGGTGAACAAGAGAGGAGCACAAAGCAAGATACATGAAGAAATACAATGCATTTTGTAGAAATATATTTCTCAGGTTTACTTCTAAAGGATATCAGGGCCTTAAATTAGTTTTATTTTTGAAAAGATAAATTTAAATATAATCTTACTATAATTAAGAAGGAAATTAGTGGTTTTATTTAAGAGCATGTTGTGAAAGAACATTATACCCTCACATTCTCAGATTCTGTTGCAAAAGCAACTTGCACCATAGGCTTTTAGTTACAGCTGTGGCAAAGTTGCTGTTATTAGAGTGGTTTTCAAAATATTTGTGCTCTGCTGTCTGAACAAAGTTGCTTTGATGTGAGTATCTTTTTTTCTTTTTGGTCACACGCATGGGGTTGTTTAATATTTTGAATGTTGTGTTGTGAGAGTGAAATAAAGAAATCCAGCAAATTGAAGACTTGAACTCTAAACTTATATATTGTCGGGTGCTATACGATGACGAAGGAAATCATAGAGTAAACTGTGCTCTATTTCAGACTTCAAAATCTAAGAAGTTGTTTTAAGTTTTAATGAATCTTTCAATGTATTCTCCAATTTCATCAGAGAACCTTAGTGGAAAGAGAGAACTGAGTGTATCTGTTTATTTATGTGTTTTTTTGACGCCCATTTACTGTAGCTACCATAATATTCCGTATGCCATATGCCTATACTTTTGACACCTTATATACTTTACCATCTAACAAGCAGCATATTGAAGGGTGTTAAATGTCACTACATGACTATCAGAGTGACCGTCTTTGGTTCTGGAAAAATGATGGCAAAGTTAATAAGCATAAATCAAGTGTTAGCTCTGGACCTTTTGGTGTAAAATACTAAAAACAGTAAGTCTTACATATACTACATGGAATGGCATGAAGATTTTCTCCCTAGAAACAACTTTTTTCAATATGTGGCTTTGGTGTAATAACAGGAAGTCAGGAAGTGTGCCTGGCTTTTGGGTTATGGAGCATTTAGTTGGTGTAATACCAGAATTTGCAATAATAGACTTGCCTTATCACATCATTCCTGGGACAAAGTGACCTACTTGGCTTCTTTTTGTGGCCTTCTACTAGTGCTCGTAATTGTTTATGGTGGGGCAGCAATTGTTGGATGTGTGAAAGGAATGAAAATTTCTTATAAGCTGAACTTTTTGCTTTCTGTTCTGTTATTTTTTATTGACTTTTTTCTTGGAGGACCTTTTTGTTTTTTGTTTTTCCATATAACATTCATTTTCTTCCTAACAAGTTTGTATTCTACGAAGGAAATTGTTATTTTCTTAATCAACGTGATACATTTGGTCCTAAATAAGATTGCAGAGTTAGTAGGGCACTTAAATGTCATCTTCTTATGGTACATCTGTGCTTTCCATTATATTTTTCTTTGGAGAGAGGCCATTCAGGTTATAGAGAGATATCACCTGGAAGTATTTATATTAGTAGGGCTCCATAGACATGTTAGTCATTATAAAGGTATGATAAACTTACATTTATCTTTTCCTTTAGGCGCTGACGTCTTTTGATTTATCATTTATCATTGTCACAGTCGTACTATTGTTAACAACAGTTGTATGTGACCATCAAAGGAGTTCTGGTTTTATTTTCTAAACTAGCTTCTCAATTGGTGATGACATTGGTGTGTTTGACCTACTTCCATTGGTCCCTTATCTTTCAGCAGCTTCTATGATTTGAACACTATGTTACCCTAAGTAATTTAGACTTTTGGTTCACTATGGGCAAGATTCAAGCAAAGTTCATTAGGTATTTGTTTAACAAGATGGACATATTCTTAAATTAACCATTATATTATTGATTACTTATAAAAACCTTCTCAACATGTCATAAATTTTATGAAGAATCTCACAACCACCACCTGAAAGAAAGCTCCACCTAAATTTATTTCTTTATAATATTCCAGGAACTCTCTCAACTTAGATATAAGCTCTGCCCTGGCCGCTTGAAGGAGAAACAATTTTGGAGCATATACTTTAAGCTTGTCAGGAGCCATGTATTGGAGTAAGTTTTGAAAATCCTGACCAATACAATAAAAAAAATCTACAGCATCCTCATTGATAATTTATTCTGTTTCACTAATAATCAGATATGAGCTGCGTGCAATACAACGGGAGAAACTGAGAAGGATGGCAATGGAGGAAGAGAAATCTTCAGATGACAGGGCATTTGAAGTTGAAATGGCAGAAACAAATGGGGAGTTTATAGAGCCTCCGCCTTCATAGAATATTATTAAATATAGACTATTATTTATAAATTTTAATAAATTATGCCATTAGAATGTACCAAAAATATGTTATTATTGTACTTTTTTTTGTGAACCACGGTGGCACATTGTACTTTTTATTTTTATATATTTGTTATAGTTATAAATTAATTTTGGTTATCAACAAATATTTTACAGAAAAAAAAATATCACCTCATCTACTTTATTTAATAAGGGTAATTTACTCAAAAGAGCTACGTGGTTTGACCCATTTTCATATAGGGTCTTTGTGGTTTAAAATAGGATTCCTGTAGTTTACTCTGTTAACAAAAAAAAAAGATTTTTGTTCAAAATTTAATGAAAATATTGGCTAAAATACTATTTTAAAACCCTAACTATTAATTTTTATGTGTTTGACTCCCTATTTGTATGAGAGGACTTTGACGCAAAAAAAGAAAAGTTTCTCGGTAGAAAATGAATTTTTCGATTACGGGTGTTTTGATGGCCGATTTGACGGGGATTTTGAGTGTTCGCTGTTCTGTAAGGCGAATTCATTCTACATTCTTCGAGTCCAGATTTCAGATTGAGGCAATAGAGCTCTAATTTGTTGAGTTACTTCTCTAATTTAACCATGGAGTCTTTAAGCCTCGATGCATCTACAACAGCCTCGTCTCTTTTTCTGGTCGCTTGAATCAGCTTGTGAGAAAGCTCCGCCACCGCGATCTTCCATTGCTCCTCCCTTGCCGCCGCCGCCGCAGCCTCGGCGGGATTGGGGCTCTTGCGCGTCAACGAGAACAGAATGGACTTGAAAATCCCGTTCGGACTGGCCAACAAGGACGAGTGCTTGCTCGGTTCGTTGTTGTCGAACGGAACGACGGAGATTTTCTCGCGAGCGTGCGGCCGACGCTTGTTGCAGGAAACGGATCCGTCGTCGCCGGATTCTAAACGTTTCTTGTGGCCAGATTTGCCGTGATGGGTCTTGTCGGTTCGTCGGAGAGGCATCAGAACATGGTGGTGAGACTTCGGAGTCTCACCGGAATCCGTACAAACAGTCGGCGATTTTGGCTCTGTTAGTGATTTTGGGGATGTGATTAGAGAAGGGTGAAATTTCATTGTTTTACCACGAAACTTTTCTTTTTTTGCGTTAAAGTCATCTCATATAAATAGGGAGTCAAATGAATAAAAAATAATAGTTAGGGTCTTAAAAAAAGTATTTTAGCCAAAATTTCTATCAAATTTTGGACGAAAATATACCTTAGGACCCTTTTTTTAACAGAACAAACCACAAGAATCATATTTGACACTTTTTAAACCACAGAGACCCTATTTGAAAATGGGTCAAACTACAGGCTCATTTTGTGTAATTTACCCTTTTATTAAATATATGAGATTTGGATATCTTTTATGAAAAGATATTAATTTAAAAAAGTAAATTTGTCATACGATGGATGTTATATTTGATCTTATTTTTTGTATCATAACGTAAGAAAATGAGGTAAATTAAGATTTTGAGTGAATTTGCCAAACACAATTAATCTCTCTCTAGCTCTCTCTCTTCTACCATACTCTGCCTAATTTTCACTCTGTTTTTCTGTTTTTTTTCATTTCCATGTTCAATTTCTGAGTGCGGAGGCCATATCAGAGGAGGAAGAATTGATGAGGAGAGGTCGTCGTCGTCGTCGTCGAGGTCGAGGCCGAGACGGAGAGCTTCAAGAATGCGCTCGAAGACGATGACGTGGCAGGGGATTATGAGGACGCCTTTCTGTTCGTAACTGTATTCCTGAGCCGATTAGTTGAGAAGGTTCACGAAGATCGGATGATTCAGCAACTCGGCGCTCATGACGAATCTCTCCATCTCGTCACCGACGTAGATCGGCACGTGACGTTCCGGAACCGTCGTCGTCCTGGCACGTGAACGGCAGAGCTTGGCGGAAGAGGCGGAGAGAGAAATAGAGATTTATTTGTAGAGAGAGAAAGAGAGAGATTAATTGTGTTTGGGCAAATTCATTTAAGATCTTAATTTACTTCATTTTCTTACGTTTTGATCCTATTATAAAAAGAAAAGGACCTTAATATAAGAAAATAAAACTTTTGGGGATGAAAGTTTATTTTTCCTCTTTTATTAACGAAAAAATGGATGGAAAACATTAGAGGGACCAACTTTGATAAGTTTTGGATAACTAAGGGACCAATATGGAACGAAAAATAACTTAGGGACTTATTTGGAACAAGGAGCATAACAGAGGCACCAAAATAGGACTTTGGCTTTTAATTTATTTATAATAAAGGAAAAATAGAACGATATTAACAAAATAAGGATTTACAAATCCATTTGAAATACATAGATAAATAGTAGCGGTCTCTGTTATAATTAAAAATCCAATAGCCAAATTTTCCCCTCTTCGTCCCCGTCCTCGATCCTCGTTGTGGAAACTTTTTTCTTCTCGTCCCCGTTCCCTGTCTCTTCACGGATCCTCGTGGGGATCCCCACAAAATTTTTTAAAAAATAATATTACCATTTCTAATTAATGTAAAACATAATCCAATAAACAATTTTGTTTGAATTATAAAATTTCATGTAATGTCATAATACAACAAATTCCAATCACAATAAAATTTAATACAAAGTACATAAAGTTTGAGAAATAAATTAATACTAACACCCTAAAATCACCATCACGCAAAAAATAAGCAATATCCTACTATGTTAGATTTAAGATGGGTTAATGGGATTTTGGTTTGTAAAAATAATATATTTAAATCTATTAAATTTAATTGGATTTAGGTTAATATTATTGCAAATTAAGTCTATTAAATTTAATTAAATTTATTAAATTTAATGGAATTTATATTAATATTTTATTGTATATTTATTAAATTTAATTCGGGGACGGGGACCCCACGGGGCGGTGACATACTCCCCGTCCCCATCCCCGAACTCCATATGGGGTAAAATTTACCCTCATGACCCCGCGAGGAATTTTTCCTCCCATCGCGGGGATCCTCACCCATGAAAAATTTTTGCCATCCCTAGTTTATGTAGAATATTGTTGTGATGAATATAAAGAATTCACAAATCTTTTATGACTATTTCAAAAAAGTCCAAAAACATCACGGAAATATTGCAGAACATACAATAAAGAATTGATTATTTAATAAATTTAAAAAATTATTATTTTAAAGTTCTTGCAAAGATGAGAGAATTACAGCTTTGAAAATTAAAGTTCCAAACTGCTATTAATGTAAAAATGAATAATAAAAAAATTTAATTAAAAATAAACACACATTAAAATTGCAATAATAAACAGTTGGTTAGATTTATATCTATCAAAACTTTTGAAAAGTTGTTTTGTTAAGATTAAAATAAATTGGTAATTAACAAATAAACTAAATAATTATCTAAGTAAATTGTTGTAGAACAAACAACATGAAATTCAGAGTCAACATCTCAACAATAAAAGATGATATTCTTGAGGACAACTAAAATATTTAGAGATTTTTTAGGTACTATATATTAGTTCAGGTTTCAATAAAAATAAAAAGGCAAAAGCACTCTTTTGATCCTCAACTTTTAATGAAATTCAGAGTCAACATCTCAACTAATAAAAGATGAGATGTTTAAATTACTGATTTTTTTTTATTAAAAGTCAAAATTTCAACCAATGAAAGAAAAGAGGAGGTGAAGAGAAAACGAATGAGAAAATACTATTAAACAAAACTATCCCATTAGTTTGACGACTAAATTAGAACACAAATTATATCAAGTACCAAAATGAAATAAACCCAATTGTATGAGGACAATTAAAATATTTAGAGATTCTTGAGGTACTATACATTAGTTCAGGTTTTAATAAAAATAAAAGGTTGATCCTCAAGTTTTATCTAGTAGTCAATTTTTCACCCCCAATTTTTTTTACTGCCAAATTCGCCTTTAATGTTTCACATCTCGGTTAATTTTATCTTTTGATTAACTTCTTTCAATAAATTAATAACTTATTTTATCTTGTTTTAGGAATAATTAGTTTTTTTTTATCTTTTTTAAACTGAAAAAGTGGATGGAAAAGAGTCAAGGACTAACAGAGGAACTTTTTAAAAACTTAAGGGACCAAAACAGAACGAAAAAAACTTGAAGGACCAAAAGCACAAAACAGAACTTTGAGAAAACATGAGGGACCAAATGAGAACAAAAATAACTTGAGGGACCACAATAGCACTTTGAGCAAATATGAGAAGTCCTAAAATTTTTATTTGATTTTTAAATTTAGTCCATTTTTTAGTGAGAATCCCTAGAGTCGATTTTTAAATTGATTTGTTATATAAAATAATATGTTGATGTGTCGCTATTTTAAAAATTTAGTCCAATTCATTTTTTATGGGTCAAGGACCTATAAGTGTAATGAGAAAATGCTGATGTGTCGCTATTTTATGACGTGACAGCTCTTTTTTTTTTGGAAAACATAACGCGTGCTGACGTGGCCATAACGGGACACGTCAGCGACTCAGCGCATAATGGGACACATCAGCGTCCGTTATGGTCACGTTAGTTTTTTTGTAACGACAATATGATGGAGGGACCAATTAGTTAGGCGTTTGCAAATTTCGAGGACTGGCTAGTACAATACGTAAAATTTAGGGATCTATATGTCACTGCATCCAAAATTCAGGGACCGAGAAGTAAGTTTACTCAAAAAGAAATAGAAAGTCAAACATTTAAACTAATAAATAAGTGGTGGTGAAGAGAGAACCAATGAGTAAGTACTATTGAAATTAGTTAAAAAAGAAATTAAATTAATAGTCAGCATGTGTTAGCGAATAAAAAAAGTAGAAGTCAAGAGAGAACCAATTAAAAGATACTATTGAATAAAAACTACATTGGAAATAGATATTTATATAAATTATCAGGAGATGAGAAATGTAAATATATTTATTAAACATGACTTTTTCTAAAAAGGAATTAGAATGAATTAAAGTCGATATACAATTTAGCCTATAAGTGAGTCTATAAAAGGAAATGTATCTCTCACTTCTTTATGTTTTTTTAGTCCCTCTATTGCTTCCAAATACCACTCAACGATTTTTAACTTCAATGCCAAAATGAGGGATCAAAATGAGATTTTGGCCTTTAAAATTTTTGGTTATAATAATCAGACGTACGTGATTACATGGGGAATGGGACCTCTAAATTTCTCTCCCTTTGAATGCATCTGAACCATTAATTACATCTAATGGAATTGTCTTGCGCCACATCACCTATTAATGCAAATGAACGCACGATGCTTTCTTTTAACATGTAATAATCACTTCAATGGATCTTATTTCTATCATTAAAATATTTTTGGCCAAAGTCCTATTTTGGTCCTTCAGTTATGCTTAGTGTTCCAAATTAGTCCCCCAGTTATTTTTCGTTCCATATTGGTCCCCTAGTTATGCAAAACTTGACAAAGTTGGTCCCTCTAACGGTTTCCATCCATTTTTCCGTTAAAAAAAAAAAGACAAATTGATTTTTAACTCCTAAAAGTTTAAATTTCTTGCATCAAGGACCTTTTTCTCTATAATAGAACCAACATGTAAAAAAGAAGAAATAATTTGGGGGTTTAATCTATTTTACACCAAAAAAAATAATCTCTCTCTCTTCTCATTTCGACTGGGGTTGCCGGAATCGATCGATCGTGTCATTTTCTTAGCATCATTCTCTAATCTAAACATGTGGAACCCAATATCGATCACCTCCATCACCACCAATGAATTAAACACATGGAAAATGTTATTTCTTTATAGGCCATCAGAATCCTTACCCATACGAACACCAAAAAAATTAACAAGGCTTCAAGCGTTTCCATGGATTGAATCGGTATAATGCAGCTATATATTGGGAAATCACCAGGCACACAACGCAGCGCAAACAGGTATAAATTTAAAAATTTAAACAAAACCAGAATATGCGCATAGTGATTTCTTCCCAAGGATCCGCTATATGATTCTGTGTCAGTAAAAGGATTAGAGATTTACCCAAATCAATCGGCGACTTTTGTTTCTACGATGCTGAGGAGTCCACTCCAAGTGTGCTCCCTCCGCCGGTGATCCACACGAACAGTTTTGGAGATGCCCAGGTGCTAGCCTCCTTCACTTCTCCAAGTGAACCAGGGACCTTATCTACGGTGTTCTTGAATTCAAGAACAATTCTTGAACTCCCAAGAACAGGTGGCGCCTATGATCAAGAATCTTATTCTTGATCTCACACAACCTTGTCACAAACCCTAAAACTCCTTTTAGGTTTGCGCCACTTTCTCTCTCTAGGAAACTAGGGTTGTGTTTTTCTCTCTCTCTTCACCAAGACTCAAAACGTTTTTGCTTTTGTGAATTAGCTAAGAAAAGTCGAAATTTCCAAGTGTACATGAGGCTTCTTGAAAGTTGACTTTTTGCTATGTATATATAGGGTCTGAGGAGTTTGATAATTATAATTAGGGAATCCCTAAATTATAGGATTATCAAATTATTAAATTATGAGATTACAATAATATCATAATTTTAGGACTTGAATTCCTAATTAAAATATTACCTTAATAT
>QANZ01009996.1:130665-149958 GCA_003254925.1 Chamaecrista fasciculata
CACGAATTAACCCTAATTCGTGTCCCGATGTGGCATCTTGATCCTGCTCGTGTGTGACCCAGCAGGCCCCACGTGAAGTTGGCAGCAAGTCATCTCTATGACTCACAAGTCGAGAGCGGACTCTAGCAAGCCATCACGACTACCCAAAACACGTGAGTTATCGTTTATCGCCGAAACGACTTAACCTCAGTACCACCTTGTCTAGATCCCTTTTTGTCCTACGATATTTTGGTCATGGATTAGGCATGAGAAAGTCATCCAAAATCCAAACCTCAACTTTCTCGATTCCTTGAGTAAGTCCCAATTTCTAGTGTGGCCACACATTCCTTGGACAGACTCATCGAGGGGCCTAGTTTAAATATCTCTCATCTTCATGAGGGACAAAATCCCATCTTGACCAACCACATTCCTCAGCACGGCAATCAACCAAACCCGTACTTAGCCCTTAGACTAAGCCAAAAGTTTGACAACTACAACGCCGGAATGATGAAGACCTCAGGTCTAAGGGCATATATCGTGACAGGTGTACAAGAGAGACTAGCTAATGACTAGAACCCATGCAGGACTCTCCGGGTCAGTCCAGCAATTTGTAACCCTTTACATAATTGCACCATGACACTCGTTCCAGCATCTAGTGCATGCATCTCTATGCACCGAGGTCATGCTGGTCTTGGTTCATTTCAAGTTCCCACTTGAATGAGCGACCAGGGACAGTTTAGATTAATTATCTTATAATTAATCACGGACTGTTATCATAGTAAACATGCTAATAATATGATAACCATTAATTTATCTCTATAAATTAATTAATATGTTCAAAACATATTTATAAAATGATTGGCCCTAGGGCACAATCTCCATCAGCAGCTGCAGATTTGTATATAGATTTGATGAAATTAGGAGCAATGCCTTCAACTTTCAATAGGCATGTCCCAGATCCAGGAGCTAACACAAAATCCAGAATCGCAAACCGGTTCTGATTCTGATTGCGAGATTCCCTCTTCGTTGCCGCGGGATTCATGAACGGCGTCGACATGGGGTTGCTGGAATCGTAACCGTCGTCGTCGCTCTTGAATTCCTCGCCGTCGTCTTGGTTACGATTTCGCAAGATTGAACCAAAAAGTAATTCCTCGTCGTCGCTCTTGGTTGAAATCGTAACTCAGCTTCCACCGGCGGAGTGAAATCGGTGCCACCCACGACGAGGTCGCAAGATTTAGATGAAAGAGGCGAGTCATTTGCGGAAGCTGGGTTGGGATTATTTTTTGGTGTAAAATAGATTTAACCCCCAAATTATTTCCTCTTTTTTACATTTTGGTTCTATTATATAGAAAAAGGTCCTTGATGCAAAAAATTTAAACTTTTAGGAGTTAATAATTAATTTTTTCTTTTTTTTTTTTTAACGGAAAATGGATGTAAACTGTTAGAGGGACCAACTTTGCCAAGTTTTGCATAACTGGGGGACCAATATGGAACGAAAAATAACTGGGGGACCAATTTGGAACACTGAGTATAACTGGGGGATCAAAATAGAACTTTGGCCAAATTTTTTTTATGCACACAACTTAATTTGGAACCATAAAATTTGGGTTTTTATTAGGGTAAATTATAAAAATGGTCTTTATAGTTTAAATTACTCATCAATTATGTCAACAATTTTGGACACACTAACTGTCGTGCTCTTCCCAAACTAGCTGGTATGTACGTAATTGTTAATTAACTACTACTAATTCCATATATCGCATGTCCTTGTGGTGGTTTTAAGCCCCACATCGATGGGAAATGAGTGTGCGTGAGTATTTAAGTAAGTTATATGGGAATAAAGACTAACACCCACGTTAAATGTTTTGTCCATTCCTGTCTCTAAAAAAAATTACATATATCAATTCATTTGCATTATATGTATGTATATAATGTAGGGCTTCTAAGGTGTGGGAAGAGTTGCAGATTGCGATGGATTAATTATTTGAAGCCAGACATTAAACGAGGAAACTTCACGCCCGAGGAAGAGGATACCATCATCAACCTCCATCACATATTCACACCTACGTAACCAACCAAACAAATCAACGATTAGGAATTTGAGAAACTCAATCATATTATGCATGGCTACCTACCTTGCTAGGCCTGCATGCCCATAATTACTCTTTTTTTTGTTTTAATTTTCATTTCATAAAACACCAACATTTATTTAGATAATTTGGTAATTATATAAATTATCTGCAAGCCTGCAACATTTTCACGTGGTCACAAGAAAAAATATTCTTATTTTAATAAAAATGAATATAATGATTGGGGTGCACTCACACGTATTGATTGTGGTGAATATTATTTTATATATAGATGCATGTTCTGATTTGAATGAAAATGTAAAATGTATAATAATGTATATAATATAAAAAAATGGATGCAGATGGTCAGCAATAGCAACGAGGTTACCTGGACGCACGGACAATGAAATAAAGAACGTGTGGCACACCCACTTGAAGAAGAGGCTCCCACAACACAATATTGGAACACAACCAAAACACAAGAAGGAACAACAAAAACAACAACAGCCTACTACGCCACTCTCTCCTTCGAATAATTTCACACACACTCTCTTCTCCTTGCACTAACAATACTACTCTTAATGTTCATGAGTCGCCGGCGCCGGAGAATAATGATACTCAGGCAACGGACGACCAGGATTTCTGGTCGGAAGTTGATCAACAGTTTCAATTTCAATTGGTATATTTAATAAAATAATTAAATTAATTATGATCATATATGGTAGGAAATCAATCTTACTATAATGTGTCTCAAAGATTATTTTGAAAAATATAAAAGTTTTTTGACCTTAAATGAAAGATAAATTAAACAATAGAGATACATAGCTATTTTTTGCGTCCCAATGACCAATCTGATAAAGATGACAAACATTTGAGTTCAATCTATAATTAATTAAGGACTTGGTTGAGAGAAATTTTATGAGAAAGGGAAGATTTTAATTCAATAAAACTCTAACGATCTTTCTGCAATTTCTTTTTTAATAACTCTCTAGTTCTTGGAATGAAATTGTAGAAAACTCCATCAATTCTCTTAGTTTGTTGTGTTTTGATTCGTTTTACCAAAGGGAGAGGACCTAAATGCACAAAATAAATCTTGTTGAGGAGGGAAATATAGTTTAAGCTGCAATAGAAACTAACGCATAAGATGTAGTAGAAATCAATGACTAAAATTGAGCCACGTCAGTACTTTTTGTTGAATCTTGACGGAAAATAACCTCAGGGTAAGAAAGTGTCAAATTTTGTCTTTCAGTGTATCAAAGTGAATTCGATCTTAACTACATGGTACCAAAGTGCATTTTAAATATATATATATATATATATATATTGTTTGATTTCAATTGTTTATTTGTCCTTCTTGTTGAACCGCGGAATTAATTATTAAATATCAATAATTAATGTATTACTATCAAGTGTAAATTAAATGATAAATTGATAATTGAATGATTTTTTTTTTATGGGGCATTGCATGATTTAAGCCTGGTCACTTATGAAATCAGTGGGCTTAAATCATGCGTAAAGGGGCTTCAGCCTTATCACTAAATGATAATGATAAGTGATGCAACCCATTTTAGGCATGTTTGGGGCCATACTATTTCAATCCAAGTCAACTTGGTGGTGGGTTCGTGGGATTTTTCCCTTGTGGGTTCGCACCAAATAGGGTGTGAAATTATATAAAAGGGTATGTAATGATTGTGGTTGGTTGAAATAGGTTTATGGATTTTTTTTTAATTTGTATAGGGGTAGAGATGGTAGGAAATAATGAGATGAGATGGAGATAATGAGATGAGATGATAGGTGTTTGGGTGTGGTTTGGTTGGAATAATATTGAGATGAGATGATATTGGAAAGTGTGATATGCTATTGGAAAGCGTGAGGATGAGAAAATTTTGGATGAAGAGTTAGAAGTCAATCCAAGTGGATGAGATGAATGACCAGAATGAAAATAATATTGGAATTATTTTTAAGAATACAATTTAGTCCATAAATTTGTATCGGTCCTATTAATCAATCCCTAACATGTGTAAATGATAACTTGGGGCTTACACGAAATCCTAGTCATCAATAATCGGATCTATTTGTGAAATCCAACGAAAAAAAATAACAAAGAATAGTTTAAGGACCATAATGCAAATAACAAAACAACACAAAAATGTTTGGTCAATGGNAGATATAGATATATATAATAAATATTTAGAAGTGAAATGTGAATATGTGATCGCTTCAGCATATAACATACTAGTGTGCTTTGCAGGCTCGTTAGGGCATGCAAATATGAATTTAAATTTAATAAAATTATAACTTTAAAATAAATTAAATTTATTTTTATTATATTTTAAGTAAATTTAAATTTTTATAATTTTTTTTAATTATAGTTTTTGTAATTTAAAATTGTGGGAAGTTAATCTCACATTTTCACCCACTACTTTCTCTCTCCCACCATATGTTTACATGTTTATTAATTATAGAGCAAACCCCCTTTTTGGTCCCTCAATTGTTACTGAGTCGAGGAATCGGTCCCTCAATTGTGGAAAACTACAACTCAGTCCCTCAATTGTACATTTCCGTTTACGTTTTGGTCCCTCACGTATGATCTGTCAGTCATGGAGCTGTTAAGTGATGATGTGTCACTGTTAAATGCTTACGTGGCTGTTAAATGCTGAGTTGGCATACAAATTATATATCCTACTCATTTTTCATATTACACCTCATAAAAAAGGACTTGTGTGCAACATAGTATAACATTTTAATATCAGAAACACAAAAAAAATCAAGGACCATTATGAAATTTTCACACTCTCCTCTTCTTCATCTTCTTCTTCAACTTCCTTCTTAGAATCCCCGATTCCTCCTCCTCCTCCTCTTCAATTTCTCCTCCCATCTTCCATTAATACCATTAATTTTAGCTTTAACCCCTCTATTATTATTCAACTCACACATCTTCTACCCATAAATACCCCAATATCCCTTACAATTCGTACGACATATTTCATTCACATTCAACAATCTTCAATAATCGTCAATAATCAACATTCAGTAATATGATTTCTACCCAAAAACGAACTAGGCACACATCGTACCAGATCATGGACTCTGTTGTGTTGAGGCAGTGGCGTCGAACCTTCTCGTTGAATCTCATCGCGAAAACGGTGTCGTTGAAGCTCGGAAAGGAGGGTTTCAGACGAGGAAGCTTCGAGAACGACGACAACGATGTCGTTTTGGTGTGGTAGTGGAGGAATCCTTTGGTGGTGGTGTTATCGAAGGAAGCTGGACCTGTGGCGTAGGGTCTTGCGGCAATGATGAAGGATGCGTTTGGGTGTTTAGGTTTCGCTGTGAGAAGATGAATGTGTGAGTTGAATAATAATAGAGGGGTTAAAGCTAAGATTAATGGTATTAATAGAAGATGGGAGGAGAAATTGAAGAGGAGGAGGAGGAATCGGGGATTCTGGGAAGGAAGCTGAAGAAGAAGATGAAGAAGAGGAGAGTGTGAAAACTTCATAATGGTCCTTGTTTTTTTTGTGTTTCTGATATTAAAATGTTATACTATGTTGCATACAAGTCCTTTTTTATGAGGTGTAAAATGAAAAATGAGTAGGATATATAATTTGGATGCCAACTCAGCAGATAACAGTCACCTAAGCAGATAACGGTGACACGTCATCACTTAACACCTCTATCACTAACAGACCAGACGTGAGGGACCAAAACGTAGACGGAAATGTACAATTGAGGGACTGAGTTGTAGTTTCCCACAATTGAGGGACCGATTCCTCGACTCAGTAACAATTGAGGGACCAAAAAGGGGGTTTGCTCTTAATTATACTATTTTGGCTTAAGTGCACTTTTGGTCCCATAACTATGACAAAGGTTTCATTTTGGTCCCATAACTTTTTTTGTTGCAATTTTGGTCCCATAACTATGACAAAGGTTTCATTTTAGTCCCATAACTTTTTTTGTTGCAATTTGGATCCCATAACTTCTCAAAAGTTTCCACCGTTAGTCCCTTGGTGAATTCCATCCATATTTAGCCGTTAAGTATGAAGTGGCATAGTAACTAGGATCATGATGTGGCAAAATAAGATGAAGTGGACTAAAATATGAACTATATGCAACATATTAAAACTTATCTATACCCAACCACCATATATACAAAGAGTGGTACTGACAGGGTCCAATCTAGTGGGGAAGAAGAGACTTCAAGTAGAAGGCATGTTATAAAACTCGAATCGGACCGGACGGTCGAATCGGGATGTGAGAGTAAAGACGGCTCAATTTGGTCCATTAGACCGTTCTGAAGATTGGACTGCTTTGAACTGCCCAAAACTGCTTTCGAATCGGATTGACCCGGGTTGAACTGTGACCCGGAACAATTTTTAGAAAACCAGCCGAGTTGCTATTTTATATGGAAAAATAATTTCTTTAGCTTTTTTTTTTGTTGGTTTTGTGGGCCAAATGTAAAAAAATAATATGAATTTAATAGAAAATATTGTAAACCTATTAAAACAAAGAAAAAAACTTTTTTTTTTTACTTTTACTAACTTAATAATTATTCATGTTGTGACTTTTGTATTTTTTATTTATGTAGGACAATGAAATTATAGATTCACAAGTATTTCTTATTGTTATATAAAATTTATAGTTATATTTTATCAATTATTGAATATTTATATTTAAAATAATTAATATTTATTTTATTTATATATTTATGACGTCATCAAGTTCGACCGTCGGTTCAACTGATTGAACCAATTAACTTGTCCGGACCACTCTCCGATCCGCTTTGAATAACATTGTATTAAATCTTAGAATCAACAAAATAATAAAAAATGGTTGTCATTGAACCTAGCTGCTTAAATAGGTAAAGTGCCTGGCGGGAGGGCAATACCTGCGCGGATTTTATGGCCGGGCTTGGTGCTCTTCGTAGTAATCCTGAAATCGAGATCTGGGATGCTCCGCCATCTGCGCTGCTCTCCTTCATGTTAAGGGACAGTTTAGGTTTAGGTTGGGAAAGGGGAGAGCGATGAGTTGTTGGTTGCTGTCGTCTCTTCCCTTTTGCTGAGGCTTGTGTTTTTTTGTTTGTTGTTTGTTTTGTGTTTTGGGCTTTTTTCTTTTTTGACCTCTAAGGCCCGTTCTTACCAAAATAAAAATATAGGTAAAGTGCAGGTGAAACTTTCTTTTTTACCAAGGTGTTAGCTTCAAAACCTAGCTGTTTTTTTTTTTTTTTTTTTTTTTTTTTTTTTTTNTTTTTTTTTTTTTTTTTTTTTTAATTTCTATTTTTTTTCCTTTTCTTGAAAATTTTCAAAAATGTTTTGAGCAATTTTTGAAGACTCCAAATTACAATTAAAAAAAAAACTCAGAATTAATTTTCTTATAGAAATTATTTAGGTTACCTTTACATGCAACCTTAACCTATGAAAAAAGAGAAAAAGAAAATTGGTCAAAATGCAAGTTTAGTTCCATATCTTTTGATCATGTATTATTTTTGCTACAATTTTAGTCCTATATTTTTATAAAAAATTTCAATTTGGTCCTATGTTTTTTTGGTCTCATCTTTTGATAAGATTGGATAATTGATTTTATATTTTTGCAAAAGATTCGATCGTTAGTTCCACTTGACCAAAAAGTATGAGACCAATTATGCACTTGGCCCAAAAATATGTAACCAATTCTATACTTGACTCAAAGATATGAGATCAAATATATAACAAAAAAATAAGGGTAAATTACATTTTGGTACCCTGTGGTTTGACCCTATTTCACTTTGGTACCCTATGGTTTGAAACTTGACACTTTGGTACCCTGTGATATTCTTCATTAACACTTTGGTACCCTTTGGAGCTATTTTGTAATTTTAACCATAACAAATTTTGCAAAAATTACATATTGACCCCAAAAAGTTTTTAAAAAATTATAAATAGGTCCCTAGATACATATTATCAATGGACTAAAATGAAAACTTTAAAAAAAATTTAGGGTCAATATGTAATTTTTGCAAAATTTGTTATGGTTAAAATTACAAAATAGCTCCAAAGGGTACCAAATTGTTAAAGGAGAATACTACAGGGTATCAAAGTGTCAGATTTCCAACCACAGGTACCAAAGTGTAATTTACCCAAAAAATAATATAGGACCAAATTGGAAATTGGATCCTCTAGAATTAAGCAAATATGAGCCATCTGATTGATCTAACTGTTGTTATTTTGCCGCATCACTATTACAAGTAAGCTTCTCCTTCATCTTTTTCCTAATTGTCACTACCGCTCTCGCTCAAATCCTTCCGCCGTCGTCTCTTCGGTTTTGTCGCCGCCTTGAACCTTGAATTCCGACGGACTCGCCACGCTCTCCTCTTAACAACACTCTCTTCGCTTTCGATTGTTCCAATCGGAGCCGCTGGTGACCAGTTGGAGAATCAAGGAGGGTCTGTAATCGGAGATCCAAAGGAGAGTGCGCTTGCTTGTAAGGTCAATGAGTGTTTAGCATATCATTTACTGTTATTTTGTAGCCACTTCTCTGATTTAGCTTATATGATGTCTATAATTTCAAGGTCAATGAGTGTCTCGTTTGAAAGAATGTGACTTTGTAGCAGTCTAACGTAATAATATGTCTTTCAAGAACCCATCTGAAAGAATCCCCCACAACTTCAACAATTAATTAGCAATGTCACTAACCTTGCCCTCTACAACTTTATTTCGATTTGAACTATTCATTTGGCATATCACATATTACTGGTGTCCGAAACCCAATAATGTTGTTTTGGGGTGGGGGCGATAAATCCTTGTAGTCTTTTACACATGTCAAGTCTTGAACTGTTTTTTTTAGGCTGCTGAGATTGAAGTATAAGTAGTTAATCATTTTATATCATCTTGTGTATACATTTTGAAGATTATTATGTGAATTTGTACTCCTATTCGGATAAAAAGCCCCTTACCTTTTTATCTTCCTTCTTCAGTTTTCACTATCTCTGCCACTGAGAACGCCGAATGAGCTGCCTCGGAGCCACCGCACTGGCAACCTCTACCTTGTCTTTGTCAATGGACAAGCAATTGGCGGCGGTAGCAGCAGGAACACCACAACTATGGCACTAATAAGTGCGCAGCTTTTTGCAAATTTGGCGTCGTTTTAGTCTTTCCGTGACTGTGAGAGCTGATTTCACGTTGAATTTTCTTGAGGTAATACTCGATGTCAATAATTGTGTTAGCTATTCTTCTGGTTCACCATTCACATCGTGTAAGAATCTCATTGATAAATTATACTACTAGAGGGGGTAATAGTTTAGTTGCTAGTGATCGTCACATCTCATCTTTGATTGTTTCTGATGTTCTTCAACTCTGGTGCGTGGGGTACACTGCTGGCTTTACTATTCTTTAAATGTGTAAAAATGAAAAATACATTTTACTGACAAAGTATATAGTGTAAATACACTTGTTTGCTTTTTGGAACACAAAGAACTGTAGATTTTGCTTAAAGCACATCTCTCTTATATGCTTGTACTTGCACACAAATTTGGGCCAATTTTTGGGTCATTCAATGTTTGTTTTTGGGGTTTAATTTTTATGATGTATAATTTATGGCTAAAACAAAGACAATTGAAAACGTCAAGCTAAGAAGAAATAACGTGTATGGCCAAACAAAAAAGAAGGGATTCAACATTATGATGAAGGAAAGGCTAAGAGGGATATTGTTCAAATATTGGATGACTCATTCATGACTACTTAGAATTGGTAGATGATATGACTATGTTGATGATGTTGAAAATAAATCAGAACAGTAGGATGATATGGATTGTAATAGCATGTTCCTAGAGGGAAATACAGATTGCTTGTGAGAATGTCATTGGCAATCTTGTCAACGTTTGGTGAAGTACTTTCTAAATGACATTCTGAGGTATCGAATGTCTGTAAGTTTTAAACTTGTTGTTTCTAATGCTTAAGGTTAAATTTTGTTCATCAATGTGTACACGAATATGTATCACTTCCAATGGTGTTCTCATCCTTCCATCCTCCAATTTAATGTTCTGCTCCGCATACGTGTCCACAAATTCTGGCGAGTATCAACTTTTTGCATTTTCTCACTCGCGCTCTGCAATTGACACGCGTTTCCTTTTTTGTTCGATTGTAATGCGGAGCAGAACATTAAATCCAAGGATGGATGGATGGATGGGTGGATGGATAATATAAAATATAAAATATACATAAAAAAAGAAATCTAATTCAGCAATTCGCCACTACGAAGCTCAAGTAGCCCTTCTTCTTCTCGAGTTGTCTTCCTCGTTCAGCCGTCGTGGGTTTTCTTCCTCTGCGTCGCATCAGCACCTGGATCGTCTTCAAACCACTTGGAACAACAGAGAACCCCTTGGCCAGATGCACATTTCGAACCCCTAGAACCGTTCGATTCGCCGTCGCCGGTACGGACCTCACGATTCCGGCAACTTGTGTTCAGATTCTGGCTGTTCCACGATTCGCCCTATGATTCGTATCGTTTTGTTAGCGAATCGAACTGAATCTTGTGAGGCGAATCGGGAATTGCACGATTTTGATTACTATTATTTACATGAATAGATCGTTGTACACTTATATACTATTCAATGCTTACTTCAAATTCCATGTGATTGCAGGGCTTGGAATATAAGAAAGAAACATGCCTCATAGAACCCGACCTATGACAGCACTCTTGGTGTTTACTGGGCTAAATTTCGTTTTGGTCTCAACTATTACTCCAGTTTATGATTTTGTTTGCTTTCATCCTTACTGGGAAAGAAGGGTGAGACTGTTGCTCAATTGTTCCTTTTGTCTTTTTTTTTTTTATTTTTTTTATTTATCATAATTGTTCCTTCTATCTGAAGTTGAAGAAGTTTGCAGCATTTTACTGTTACGTTTTTTTTTCTTTCTCTTCTGTCTTCTTGTGTGAATTACTGAATGAAAATTATCCGCTATCATGCTGGTTTAGTCAGAGCATCTCTTTTATTGGCCCAAAATGCTCTTACCATGGAGCATAACTCAAAATTGTATAAATTATTGGACTTGGTTTTTTTATGATAGTTCACTATCCCTTTAAAAAGATAAAAAGAAAATGTCACCAGTAGTCGCATCAAACTTATTTATCACTATTATCAAATCTACGCTGCTTGGATTGTATCATAGTAAATGGTAACTTTCAAAACCCTATAATACTATTTCTGCAACATGTGAGCATGTTAAATTGAGCCACTGAAGATAAGTAGGTCAAAAAATAGAAAGGGCTCCAGGCTTCTGCGGATGAAATTCCTGAACATGATTTTTGATTAAAGTGTTGGTCATGAAATCCTAATTATGTCTTGAAGTTGCTGGATAAAGGTTTGAATGTTCTTGTTTTTCCATGTTAATAATAAACATTCCTTGATTTGTTTTTTGGAGGTCAGCCACACTCAAATCAGTATGTGATATCTGAAATTGTTTATGAGTTTAAGTTGTGCATGATTAGTTCATAAATAATGATGAAGAAACTTATCTGCCATTGATCTGTTAATTATGTTAATTATGCTATTTGACTGACTCCATATCCAACCTTTGTTACAGAGGGAACGAGGTCGACAGGAACGTGAAGCTGCTCTAGCTAGTAGCTCAAAGTCAATTTAACAGGTTATATCATGGGAACGTTTGGAGTAGGATTGTTCTTGCCTTCGTTTCATTTTACTTTGTAAACTTTATCTTGGAATTCAAGTATGAAATCTTGGACATATTCGGCCATTTTCATTGGGGTATTATCAAAGGTTTCCACCATTTTAAGTTTCGAGCTTTGTGCTAGAACTTATCCAAATCCCAAACTACCAAACCCATCAGATATAGTATTTCTTTCCTTCTTAGGCCATGCTATTATCTTATTGGATGAGTTCGAGAGCTGTCATTTGATGGAAATTTCGGGCAACAAGTTGAATTTGTCAATTTGAGATGAGAAAGACCTTTGTAAGTATGTAATGAAATTGACCTTTTAACCTTGTGATTTCTTAGGTGACGGGATGGATGAGTGTCCCTTAATAACAAGCAATCTACGCACTTCTATCTTTTCTATGAGAGACTATGGTAGAATTTTTGTTTTAAATTAGGAGGCAGGAGGGTAAATTAAATCTTTTTATGATACTCAAGTTTTACTTAGTGTTGTGTTATGTGAATTGTCAGCATATTGATCAATAAGGTGTAAGTTAACCTAAGCCATATTTTACATAATCATTGAATTCATCATATTAGTTGCTTGCCCAATCTTGATGAGTGAACCTGAAATAGTAGAAGCAAGTAAAGAGGATAAGATAGGCAACATAATCAATCACTCACATCTTCATTATGATGATATTTCATATTTGGCTTTAACCAGAAATGGTCGTGGCCTCGTGGGTACCTTTGGACCACGGTTTTTCCTCATCTCTCCAAGTAATGACTTTCAAAATTTTGGAATTTTTGTCTTCTTTTTAGGTTATAATATGCTTGATAATGAAACCAACAATATATGGATGAAATGATATTGTCACAAGTGATCCTTTAGATTCACTCACTCTGACTAGTCCATTTAAAAGTATTAAACAAAATACCTTTGGCTAGGAAGCGAAACATTTTTTTTTTGGTAAATGAAGCGAAACCTAAGAAGCATGGACACTTCATTTTGAGGGCGTGTCGCCGTGTCGGACACGTGTCAGTGTCCGGCACCCGTACGACACCTACACGACACATTCATAAATTTTAAAATATAAATCAATTTTTGTGACTTTAACATGACATATAAGAGAAAATAATAATACATATGATATATATTATGAATAAAACTTGTAATTTTTAAATTTTTCATTAAAAATTATGAATATTTAATTATTTATATATATATATAAATATATGGCGTGTTGTGTCGCGTAATTTTGAGAGTTTAGCGTGTGTCCGTGTCGTGTCTCGTGTCCGTGTCAGTGTCCATGCTTGCTAGAGCGAAACTTATTTTTATTAGGTTAGAAAGCAAATAAATGTCGTTCAAATGTGAGGTTGATAACATAATGTGGTATAATATTGATGAAGGTAGTCTAATATTTACATTTCATTCTCTAATATCTGTCTCGTTACATCAGTTAATGCGGGTGTTAGTTCTTGATCCTATATCTTTTTTCATATACTCAAACTCTAATACTAATGTGGGATTTAAGAAGCCATTTTAAAAGTGTAGCCCTTAATCATGTACTATATGTATTTCACACCATACTTTTTCACTCAATAGTGCTTTTTTCTACCAAAGATGTAAGAGTGTAACTGGAAATCCATCCATCCTCCAATTTAATGTTCTGCTCCACATACGTGTCCATAAATTCTGGCGAGTATCAACCTTTTGCATTTTCTCACTCGCGCTCTGCAATTGACACGCGTTTCCTTTTTTGTTCGATTGTAATGCGGAGCAGAACATTAAATCCAAGGATAAATGGATGGATGGATGGATGGATAATATAAAATATAAAATATACATAAAAAAGGAAATCTAATTCAGCAATTCGCCACTACGAAGCTCAAGTAGCCCTTCTTCTTCTCGAGTTGTCTTCCTCGTTCAGCCGTCGCGGGTTTTCTTCCTCTGCGTCGCATCAGCACCTGGATCGTCTTCAAACCACTTGGAACAACAGAGAACCCCTCGGCCAGATGCACATTTCGAACCCCTAGAACCGTACGATTCGCCGTCGCCAGTACGGACCTCACGATTCCGGCAACTTGTGTTCAGATTCTGGCTGTTCCACGATTCGCCCTATGATTCGTATCGTTTTGTTAGCGAATCGAACTGAATCTTGTGAGGCGAATCGGGAATTGCACGATTCTGATTACTATGATTTATATGAATAGATCGTTGTACACTTATATACTAGTTTAGTATGCAAAAAATAATGGTTTCACAGTTAAATTTATAGGATACCAAATACTTTTAAGTAAAATATATGATTTTCAAACTTCGCATTTAGCCATCCTTTACACCGCTTGTATATTGTTAGGATATATATTTTAACAGAATACAGGTTATTTTTATTTTATGTTCTTCCAGTATCATAATGCTCCTGGATATACTTTTACCCTGTCTCAAATACACATACATATACTTCATTTAATTGTGGAAATTATGTTCATCATATAGCTCAAATTACTTAACTAGGGACTAATGATTCGGTGACAATTCTCTCTTTGTTTGATTTTCTTTACTCTTTCCTGGGTGTATATATATATAATTATTTGATATTTAAACAATCAGTGCTCCTTCCTCCTTAGCTTTGCATGTTATGATAATTGGTGAGAAACAATTATGATTTGTTATCTTTAGGCTATGCCTCTTACTGACTATATTAGTAATTGCTCCTCCATTCTTAGATAGGCACAAGTCTTTGGCCTGTATAATTAATTTTTATTTTTTGATGTTGCGTTACACATAGACCAAAAAGAGAAAAATGAAACACAACACTAACACAAAGTTGAAAAAGGGAAGGAAAAGGAAAAAAAACAAAAAAAAACCCTGAATACTAATTTCCTAAGCTTGCTGTGAATCCCACATGAGAAGATCCTATACTCATGGACTCAAAATCCAAAGATTCCTATTCTCATTATTCATCTCAATAGGGTAAAGGGTCCACTTTTATGTTGTTTAGCATAGCAAATCCGATTCCATCTAATTCCAACCGAACTGAACCGAATCAAAACTGGACTAAAATCGATTAAAAAACGGTTTGTTTCGATGGGAGACTAAGAGAGCTGATTGGTTCGGTTCAGTTCATTTTTAAGATCAGTTTACAACCGAATCGACCGACCAACTACATTACTAAATTAATAGAGTAAACTAACAGTTTGGTCCTTGAAAGATTATTAAGCTGACAACTTGGTCCCTGAAAGATTAAAATGTACAATTTAGTCCCTGAAAGACCAAAACGGTATACTATTTAGTCCATAAAAGGGACTAATTAGTATATCATTTTGATCTTTCAGGGACTAAGTTGTATATTTCGATCTTTCAGGACCGAGTTGTCAACTCAGTGATCTTTCAGGGACTAAATTGCTAGTTTACTCAAATTAATATATAAAATGTAAAAACCCTAATCTCATATGCTCTCTCACTCTGTCTCTCTCATTTGCGCTTCTCTCATTCTCCTCTCAATCTCTCACTCTCAAAACCCTTGTTGCCTCTCACTTCATTCTCCCCTCTTTCTTGCATCTCCTGAATCTTGTTCTCCATCGTCGTCGCTGCGCTTCCTTCTCCGTTGCCGCCGCTTTGTTCTTCATTGATGTTGTTCTCATTGTTTTCGCTTTGTTCGCTGGTTGGTAGAAGAAGAGGGTACTGGGTAAGATCCTCTGTTCTATTTGTGCAACTGCTAGTATTCTGTTACAGTGCCGCTGCTAAAGGGTTGTTGCTGTGCTGTCATTGCTGCCATGGTGGAGTGTTGTAAATTTGTTGAAGCTCATTCATCTATTTTTCCAACTTTGAAATCTTTGCAAATATGTTCCTATAACTTGTAAATCTGTTGTTACTTGGTTTGTTCTTGATTTGTTTAGTGTATAAATAGTTGACTCCTTGCTGTATAAATTGCTCTCTCATCTCTTTTCTTTTGGTGTGATACTGCTCTGTGCTTTCTCATCCCTTTGTTATCTTGGCCCCAAAAAAATCATCGAAAAACGATCAACCGATCCGATATTGGTTCGGTTAGCCAAAATTTACTAGATGAATTGGGTGGCTTTTTCAGCTATCCAATTAGATATGTTTGGTTGAAAAACTTTTCCAAACCGAACCCAATCGTTCCGTTGCTCTAGCATGAGATATATTGGAGCGGGTTTCTATTGAGAGTTGTGGAATCTGGCTTGCTGCCTTGCATCTATATAATTCTTGAGAACTTGACTATATTTGTTAGTTATATTTATAGCGGTTGATTTGTACCGTTAGAGGAAAACGTTTTCAAACTTACTCTTACTGACATGGGTTCTAGAGATGTTATCCTCCAAGTTGATCTTATATGGGCGCCTGCTTTTTCTAGATGGGTTTGGTATAATTTTATTGATTCTTTAATGGTTGAAGGCCATTCATTGCATTAGTAGTATTATATCCCTCATCTTGGTTTTTATAACAATGTTTTGTAGTTATACCATACTGAAAATTGACTAGCATCTATATATATATTCACCATAAATGCTTGTGTTAGCAGACTAGTGTAGCACTTTAGCTGTTTTCTTTTTTCTGAAAGTAACAAGATATGCAATTGCTTATACTGATTTCTTAGATAACCAATTGTGGGAGCATCATTGAAAGAGGGGAATGGCAAGTCAATCAAAAGTTGAAAGTCAGCAAGCAACAAACTCCGTGACTGTCCAGAAGACTCAAGAGGATCATGTGGCTACTACAGGCCCTTCTATTGTAGGCTTGAAAGAGACTTTGGAAAACCAGTATCACAGAATCAAAGAGCATGCAGAAACTTACCCTTATGTATGGGGTTCCTATATTGTTGTGTATGGTGGATTTGGTCTCTGGACTGCCTATAGATGGAGAAAGCTTCGCAAAACTGAGGATAGAGTTCGAGCTCTTCAAGAAAAACTACGTAAGCTTGTTGAAGCTGAACAATCTACAACTTCTACAACCGTGGCTGAAAAGAGTTCGGCATCTTCTAAAATGCCTTCTACAACCGTGGCTGAAAAGAGTTCGGCATCTTCTAAAAAGCCTTCCACATAGCCTACCGATATCTTCCTTGGTTCCTTTCTATGTTAACATTCCCTGACCATTGGGTGGCCTAAGTATAATAGAACTCTGATTTTGGTTACTCCCTTCAATTTTCCATTGGAGCAAAAGTATCAACTCCACAGCTTCAAAGAAATTGTCAAAACTGTATCCGATAATTTGCTTTTCAAACTTCTGGTATGATATTTGACGCAATTGTTAGCGGCAGAGCTCTATGCTGTTTACAAGGCATTGGTTTCAATGTTGGTTAAAGCTGGTTCTGTTATTTTTTTGTTCAGTAGAAAATTTTGGTGTGGCAACCGAGTGTTTGCAATGATAGTAATTTAAAGGTATGCATTGTCTGCATCGTCTGTTTGAAGAATACATTTTAAACGTCCCAAGAAACTTGACACATTTATTCTCATGGCAACATTTCACTATTTTTTTCTCCAGAATTTATCTGGGAAAAAGAAAACCATCCAAAGGATATGCCAATGGGCACTTTAGAGTTTAGACAAAGTATGTTAATAAACACTTTGGAAGCTTGTATGTATCTTCAAGGATATACCAGTGGGCACTCGAGTTTGAGGTTTGAGCTTTATGGCCTTGTTTATCATGAATATGTATGGAGTTGCCTTTGACATATATCATGAAATTCTATTTATTAAATTAATAATATTTCTTCACTTTATTAAAGTAATTTACTGAATAATTTTATCATATTGATTCTTAAGCAAGGTGTCGCTAAAATTTTTGCCTTATCTCATAAAAAATTAAAAATTAAGAGAAAGAGATAGATTAAAAAAAAAGTGTGTAAGCATATCCAAATCCTTAATTTATGTGCGTGCATGAGCTAAAACTGTATCAACAAGCATTAAGTCCTACGGTAGGTATTGTTGCAGAAAACATTGATTGCACATTAGAATTGTCGCAGTTCCAGCTAATCAGAACATTTCACCTAAAATATAATATGACATTAAGCTTCTCCATTATTGAATAGTAGAATTTTATGTCGTTAATTTTTAGTCCCAACAAATCCACCAAAAAATTGAAATGAAGTTACCCCCCAGGCCAATTGTTTTTCCTTAAATGGAAGTTAAAGAATCTACCTCAAATTTAAAAATTTCAAGAAATGGTTTAATTTGATATTTTGATGCTTGGTTGATCATCAATTTGATAATTTAAAAGATTATAATAAATAGTTTAACTTTTGAAATAATTTAAAAGACTAATAATTATATCATTTAATCCTTTTTAGAAATCAAGTTATAAATTGATAATTTTTCAAGAACTTGTTATTCTTAAAAAAAATCAAGTGTTGCTCTTATTTTAATGCAGATGCGGGAAATAGTTGATCTATTATTTTAGGCCCCTCCTTCCTGTAGTAGGGCATAATACATCATAGTAGGATAGTAGGATGGTCACACTCATATGTTAAAACTCCAATGCTAGGTTTCCACTTTTCAGGTTGATGACAAAGAAAATAAAAACTACATTTATTTTTCCACATTATGGTCTGCTTCAGCTTCATCCCTACCTATTTATGAACAAAAACATAAAGAAACTACAGAAACGACAACTAGCTACTACAACACTATAAGACAAATCATTACAAGTTACAACATAGTAAAAATTTCTAAACTACCCTTTTCTTTGGAAGGCTCTTCTTTTTCAGTACTGATGGAGGAGAGAAAAGCCTCAAACCTTCAAGTAATCTAATTAGTTAGAATTTGATTATTTGGCTATTTTAAGCTAAGAGTTGTTAAATGACAGATCTTGAACTCAGCTGCTATGGAAGCCTCAAATGAAAAGGCATAAGCCTAATGGCCTAGTGAAGCACTTGGACCCACTCATACCGACCTGGGAGAGGAATATCATTGACAATGTCAAAGTTGTACCTGCAAAAATGAAGGATTACGCATATTACATATTACATAAAAGAAAAAGGAAGAAAAGAGATAGTTTGGATCCTGAACTAAAATCTAGTTTATGTAAATTAACTCATAATAAGTTCATGTTAAATGAGACTGGATATTAAACGGTTTTCAGAGTCTGTTATATTTTAAAGATGTACTGTGATTAAGTTGTAGTATAAGAAAATTTACTATACTTTTTTCAAACAGGAAGATAACCAAGGAGAAAGTACATTTTTTGTTCCTTAAATTTATTCTGAAACCAAAATTTAGTTCCTAAATCTTGGAAATACACTTTCTAGTCTTTGATTTTTTTAAAAAAACTTTGACTATTTAGAGACTTAATCATAACATCAAGCCAAATTTAAAGATTAAAAAGTAAGTTCACTCATAAAAAAATTGGCGATAAAGGCAGCATACTTGTCCATAAATATTCTTTGTTGTTGCTTCTCTGCAAAAGCAAAGAACTCATCCATCTCAAAAGCCGTTGGAATATTCCTCTGCATGTGTCCATGTATAATTTGATTTGAGGTGTTAGACGTCCTTTGCCTTGTGGTCGAACCAGGGGTGCTAATAGTATTAGAGTCTCTTATTAAACTACAAGGTGTGCTTTCTCTAGTACTTCTGTAAAAACAAGTTTTCAAAAAAAAAAAAAAAAA
>QANZ01009999.1:14771-33900 GCA_003254925.1 Chamaecrista fasciculata
TTTTTTTTTTAAAAAAAAAAAGCTTAAAAAAAAATATACAAGATCGGTAAGATGGGTAAGATCGTACGATCTTACCGATCTTACGAACAAACAAGCGATTTTGCTCTGATTTTGGTCAAAATCGATCCTACATCCGATTTAACTAGGACTTACGATCTTATGATCTTACGATTTAAATCTAGATCTTGACTGCCTTAGTTGTTCCTAATAGGAGCCAAAATAAATAGACTTCTTAATTGTTGCTTCTTACACAAAAGGCCAAAACCTCAAATTGGTCTCTTATGTATGGGGTAGATTTCAAATTGATCTCTTATGTTTCATTTGTTTCATATTGATCTTACATGTTTCGTTTGGTAATGATCTCAATTGAATAGAGAAAGAACTTTTTAAGAGTTAGTACATAGTTTCGAACTCGTTGCATTCGAACTAGAAATAAGAGAAATATGACCAACTTTTTCGTTTGACCGTGAAACGCGTTACTGACTTTTAAGACTTGATTTGACCTTTTTTGTTAACGGTTCTAAAGTACTGATCGAATGAAACCTATAGCTCTGAGTTCGTGGCATTTGAACTTAAAACAAGAGTGATATGACCACATTCAATATTTTTGGGACCAATTTGAGAAATTATAGAAATATGTAAGACTAATTTGAAACCCACCCCATTCATAGGAGACCAATTTGAGGTTCTGGCCCATACAAAATTCAATGATTAAAAAAAGATAAGAAGCATGTTGTGCTCATAGGTACTTTGACATTTCAACAATTTACAAATGAATCAATAAAAAGTAAGTCAGTGGATTAATTTCAATGGAAGGTACGCGGTTTCCTATCATTTTCGATTTCCAAAGAAAAGAAAACAAATTTATCACATTGTTCTCATTTTTTTTGTTTTTTTCTGAACGATTGACTAAACAAGAAGAATAAAAAATAGAATACTGGATTTTTTATAGCCTGAAATCACAGTTATCTATTTGTTGAGTTTCTGTTCATTAGTTTTCGGTTTAGTTTTTGACTTTGTTATCAATTAACCGATTACAAAATGACACATAAGTTTTATAATTTTTTTTTATCTTACCTTGGATAAAAAATTTAGGTTAAATGGTCATTTTGGTCCCCAAAATATGGGGTTAGTTTCATTTTGTTCTTCAAATGATTTTTTTATTTTGTTTTGGTCCTCAAACTATGGGGTCCATTTCATTTGGTTCTCAAACTTTTTTGTTTTCTTTTGGTCCTCAAACTATGTTTTGTTCTGTTTGATCCTCAAAATGTGATTTCATTTTGCTTCTACCGTTATTTCTGAACTAGACAGCTGATATGAATTATTTCTCATTTATATGTGCCATAATAATAAGCGAGTTGACAAAGTAAGAAAGAAAAATCTTCATTTTTAGTCACAAATTAAAGATAAATTTATAGTTGATTTTTCTTTTAAAGTGAAAGGACTTGCCAGAAAAGATCGATGTTGCGCGATTTTCCGATGACGTCGAGCATCTTGTTGAACGAGACGGAAGTGTAGTTGAAGTGTGGGAGTGTCTACTGCTGGTAGAGGACAAGGCAAACTCGGAGGAGCGGACTGCAATGATGGTAGTGAGCGGACTGCGATGATGGAGGCAGCGAAGAAATTGATCGGTGAGATTTTCAGAGAAGAAGAAGAAGAACGGGGGGTTCAGTGGTTCCTTTTTTTTCTGGGAAAAATTGTTTCAAATATTAGTTTATTCATTGTTTCTTACACTTTGGTCCTATTATATAATAAGAAAAGACTTTAATTCAGAAAAATATAAGTTTTTGGGTGATGTAAACCAATTTTTTCTTTTATTTAACAGAAAAATTAAATGAAAACTGGAAAGAGACTAATGGTGAAACTTTTTAGAAACTTGAGGGACCAAAATGAAACTTTGAGCAAACTTGAGGAACTAGAATAAAACTTTGGCCTAGATTTTTTATGAAATTACTATTATACCCTCACTGATTTGGCCTAAATTTAAGATAAGGGTGTTATTTGCACGTAATTGAAATTCAAGGGTTCTGTTTGCACAATTTGAAAACTCGAGAGTGTTATGTGCATCCACCCTAAAACTCAAAGGGTGTCTCTGCATTTTGGCCTAAAAAAATGCACATACTAGATTAAATCTAAATAAAATGAAAACGTTAGAATCAGAATTCAGACCCTCTATTTTCCAGTCCCAATATACCCTTTTGGGATAAAGTGATCTTAGGCACACACACATGCAAGCAAAGAAAACTTTTTTTTTGGGACATTTGGCATAGAGTATCAACCACAGTAGAAATCCTTCTGTCTCTATTAGTTATTACAGTTCCTTTGGTAAGAAAAGTTGCAACTAAGGAAGAAACTTATTGTTGATAGTGCACATACATTCATACATATATTATATATATAGGTGATAGTGTACGTTGGTCTCATAATTTTTGCTGAGGTCTCAATTTGGTTTCATAATTTTTTTTTTTTACACTTTTGGTCTCATATCTTTGGGTCAAGTTACAGAATCAATTATATATTTTTTGGTCGATCAGATAGCCGCAGAATTGGTCTCATATCTTTCTAAAAGGTTCCACATTGTGAGACACATTGTGAGACTAACGATGAAACGTTTTGCAAAGATATGAGATCAAATCTGCAACAAAAAAAGATATGGACCAATTCTGTACCTAACCAAAAAATGAGACCAAAAGTGCATCAAAAAATTATACAGGACCAAATTAAGACCTAAGCAAAACATGTGGGGCCAAAACTTCACTTTGGCCTATATAATATATATAATTTTCTTTCATAATTGCTTTATGAAGTCGATCATAACCTGAAGGGCTGTAAACTAGAGTTACCATCAAGGCCCTTTGAGATAGCATGAGCCCAGAAATCTTTGACAGTAGTTTCTTTATAGATTGCTGGATTTTCTTCTGACAGTAATTCCTTAATTGGACCATAAACCTTTGCAGTATTTTCATTAACATTCACAAAGAAGCAACCTATGGATATCCTTGGGCCTATACTCTTTGCTACGACCCTATGAAACACACTGATGAACCTGTCATTTGTTATAAGCTGCACAATGAATAAGGAAGTTGATAAATATATAATATACATATATATATATATGGGTCAAAGTGTAAATTTGGTCTCATATCTTTTGCTAAGTTTCCAATTTGGTCCTGTATCTTTTTTTTGTTGCACTTTTGGTCTCATATTTTTGCAAAAGGTCCTAATTTGGTCCCATATCTTTTGGTTAGATTGCAGAATTGGTCTCATATCTTTACAAAAGGATCAATCGTTAATTGATCCTTTTACAAAAAGATATAAGACCACTTTTGCACTTGACCCAAAAATATAGGACCAATTCTGCAATGGATCAAAAGATATGAGATCAAATCTGCAATAAAAAATATATGAGACCAAATTGGGACCTGGTCTAAAGATATGGGGCACAAAATGCAACGAAAAATATATAGAACCAAATTGGGAACTGAGCAAAAGATATGGAACCAAATTTGCACTTTGGCCATATATATAATCCTAACAAGTTGTTTGAAATTTATATATGGAATAAACATGTCACTGATTTTATAGTTGTTCAAGTTTTGATAATCTATATTCCATCTCTCTGGACTTAGATCCAAGAAAGTCTACTGATGTATGTGCAGTTTATAGTCATAAATCAATAAAAAATATGACAGTGAAGGACATGCTTTGAATAAGATTAAGGAAAATTGTTAGAGTAAAGCCCTTAATCCCAATGCGTGGGCATTGTTATTTTGGTCTTAGAACCTTTGAAATGTTCAATTTAGACCCTGAGAATTCATAATTCGTTACGATTTAGTCCATTCAAGGACTGAGTTGTACATTGTTATAGTATTCAAAGAACGATTAACTTGTAAGGAGTAATTTTCAAGGACTATCTGAAAATTTCAAAAAACAAAAAAAATCAGGGACTACAATGACAGCACTCATATAATCTAGGAGTAAATTAACAATTCGGTCTTTGAAACATCACTAAGTTGACAAACCAGTCTCTGAATTCTGAAAGATTGAAGTACACAGTTTAGTCCCTAAAAGATTAAAACAGTCTACTCTTTAATCCCCGAAAATTTAAAACAATATACTATTTAGTCCACGAAAATGACTAACAAATATACTGTTTCGATCTTTTAGGGACCGAGTTGTCAGTTTTGGTGATCTTTCAAGGACCAAATTATTAGTTTACTCTATAATATAGAGACTAGAATGCCACATTAGTCAAAATTTTGGCAAAACACCCTTTCGTGCCCCTAACGTTTGCGGTGATTTTCAGTTATGCCCCTAACGTTTCATTTGTGTCAGTTGTGCCCCCAATATGAAACGTTAGTTTCAATTATGCCCCCAATTTCAATCATTTTACAAAAAAAAAACACCATTTTCGCATGATTTGAGCTCGGTTTTGATCAAATTTCATATGGGTTTTAATTTTCGGGCATCATAAACTTCATTCCTTGGATCAATTTCAAAGATTAAGCTCAAAATAGCCCCAAATCCGAAGAAAATCGGACCCGATGAACCCCAAAAAGGACCAAAACGAAATGCAGCAAAACGAAGCATTTTTCTCAAAATTTCCATGTGCAAAATGATCCTTAGGAGCCAAAAATGAGTACCCATA
Organism: Chamaecrista fasciculata; assembly: GCA_003254925.1. NCBI lineage: Eukaryota > Viridiplantae > Streptophyta > Magnoliopsida > Fabales > Fabaceae > Chamaecrista > Chamaecrista fasciculata. The sequence continues at coordinate 19,420 of QANZ01009999.1, forward strand.
AACTCATTTATCAAAACAAACTGACATGAACACGGATCGAAGCTCAAAAGTTCCGAAAAACGGTACACTAACGATGGTGGGGGCATAATTGAAACTAACGTTTCACATTGGGGGCACAACTGACACAAATGAAACGTTAGGGGCAAAACTGAAAATCACTGCAAACTTTAGGGGCACAAAATGGTGTTTTGCTCCAAAATTTTTATTAGAAATACTTGCCTGAAGAAGATCTCCTATGTTAACAACAAGAGCTCCATTCACAGGAGGGACATCAACCCATTGATTCTCATGAAGAACTTGAAGACCACCTATTTGGTCTTGTAGAAGAATAGTTATGAAATCTGTATCAGTGTGCTTTGTAGTGCCCATAGTCAAATCAGGTTGAGGGCATTCTGGATAGTAGTGACCCAAGAAATAATGTCCTTCAGCACAACCCAATTCCTTGAGGTAAGAAGGATTGAGTCCAAGAGCTTCTGACAATAAGTCAAAGATAGTATAACCCAATTCCTTCATTTTCTTTGCATATTCAATCACAATGTCCCTGGAAGAAAATACTCATTCCATCAAGGACAGAAAAAGATGTTTATTGCAGTAACAACCAAGTATACAAACAGGACAAAGGTAGTGATAAACTATATGGTTTGACTGAGACTTGGTGATGGATTAGGTACACTGACATGCCAAATTCTTAAAATTACATGACACGAAAAGGATAAATAGTTATAGTAATTCTATTGAGTAAACTAACAATTTTATCTCTAAAAAATCACCGAGCTAACAACTCAGTCCCTGAAAAATTAAATTGTATAGTTTAGTCCCTGAAAGATAAAAATGATATACTAATTAGTCTTTTTTATGGATTAAATATTATATTCTTTTAATGTTTCAGAGACTAAAAAGTATACTATTTTAATCTTTCAAGATTAAAAAGTCTTTTCTATAAAAAAGACCGATTCAAGTCACATGTCACTCTAAGTTGGAAATTGCCTAAACTCAGTTAAACTTGGCGAAAGTTGGACTGATTCAAGTCACAGGCTAGCTAGTTGTTTTCGAGTTCGATTTTTTTCTGAAATTGATAAGTAATGAAAGGGTGTGATAAGTATGTTGGAATTTTTGTGTGGATTAGCATTAATCTATTGTAAGATTAATATTTGTGTTTACTGATTAAGTAATTAATTTATCGTAAATCTGAATAAGAATAGATTGGGTTCATATTACTTGTGGTAATTCGTGATGGGTTGGATTATCCACAAGCCTTCCGGGACCAGGCTAAGAACCCCAAGCCACGTCCGAAGAGTATTAGTAATTATCCCATTAAATTACTAATGTATATATGGAGTTTGTTTGTTAAAGGGACTGTTTTGCAATTATGGTTCAGGACCATTTTGTAATATTAACTAATGGACCAATTAGTGAACTTTTTCACTATATATATGCCAAAGTTGTTTTCACAACTAAGGAGGTCCATCATTTTGCCACTTTAGTCCCTTCCTCTTCCTCCACTCCATCTCCTCACTCTTTTGGATTAGTGGCTTGAAGAACTTAGCTCCACTCAAGATCATTTTCAACTCCAGGTAAGTGATTTCGTCTCCCACACTGGGATTTATTTCCGTCAAAGTAATGAAGCTGTCGTTTTAGTGAAACCAAAAACTTGGTGATAAGTATTTAAAAGTAGAAGGGAAAGGGAACCAAGAGGAAAGAGAATAAATAAGAGAATGGAGATGACAAACATATTGTTAAAAAATTGAAAAGTTATATAGTATTGATTAGAAAATTAATTTTATTGTAAAATATAAAGTAATAACCAAGAATGTGATATTTTAAATGAAAAATATATTAAGCATAATTTAAACACAGGTTAATTAAAATAATTCTATTTTTATATATTAATTTTTTTAATGTATTCAAAACAGAGGTAAATATTTCTTGAATTTTAAATCTTGATACTAATATTATATTATATATATATACATAATATATATATATATATTTATTGTGTATATATATATATAAACTCTTGCAATTTTAATTTACAAGTTTATATTACGAATTCACTTATTTTTTTAAAAAATATGGTTAAAACCTTATTTTTAGTCTTCAAATTATAGGGTAATAGTTTTACGTTTGTCGGAATTAGGGGTGTACACCATTTAGCTGGCCCGGCCCAAGGGTGTTCGGGCCGAGTCTGGGTCTAGTGTCTCTAGACCCGGCCCGGCCCAGGGTACCTCCATTTTGAAAAAAAAAATTACTATACATATTTATATTTTATACTACTAAATATTTTTTTAATTGTAAGAAATACATATCTATTATTATTTTTATCAATTGTATATTAAAAATATACATAAAATATATATTTAATCTTAATTAAATCAACAGTTTTTAACAATTAAGTCAAATTAAATGTCTTTATTAATAAAAACATCATTAAATTGATCCAAAATTAATTGTTTCACCAATATATACAAGTTAAAATATATATATAGAATGAATAAATAATTAAAAAAAAAATTATTGGCCCGGTCGGACCCGGTCAGACACGGCCTGGCCCGGGTCTGTACAGGGCCGGGTCTCGGGCCGGCCAGAAACCGGCCCCGGCCCGTGTACACCCCTAGTCTGAATTTTATATTTTCAATTTAGTTTTGTCCTCAAAATTTTACATTTGTTCCATTGTAGTCCTCAAAATACGATTTTTTCCTAAGTTTTTGCCTTTATTTATAACTTGAACAATTGATATGAACCATTTCTCTCTCATATATTTCTTAATAAATGACTTAACAAAGAGAGAAAGAAATTTTTCATTCTTAATCACAAATTGTGGATAAAAATTTTTTTCTCCAATTTGTGACTAAGAATAAATTTTTTCTTCTTTCTTCGGCAACTCACTTATTATGACATATATGAATGGAAAATGATTTACTTCAATTATTCAGGTTACAAATAATATAGTAGATTCCATATGAACTCACATTTTGGAACCAATACAAACCAGATGTGAAAGTTTGATGACCAAAATGGAACAAAAAATAGTTTTAGGGCCAAAATGTAACTTATCCCAGAGTTTCAGGACCAAAATGAGTATTTGAACCAAAAAACATTTTTGACAACCTTGATTGAAATTGAACCCATCTTTCTGATTCACAAATGACATCTTAATCCTACTAGCAAGCAGCCTAACAACACTTATGAAATTGTTCGAGTGAAATAAATAACAGAGAAGAAGTTATTTCAAAACATTACCTACACACATCTGGTAAATCTTGTGGGTTTTCTGGATCAAGAGTTATAGCAAGAGTATCTCTCCAGTTAGCAGGATTGACTTTATACATATGAACATTTGAATAGTATCTCACTTTCTTCTTCAAATCCCTCGAATAAAATTTCTTCCTCACCTCAGAATCTTGTTCATGAAATCTTCTTATTCCATTAATCATCTTACCCAAAACATCATTTGAAATCCCATGATTTATCACCTGAAAAAATCCCCAATTTTTGCACGCACTTGCAATTTTCTCAACTGCTTCAGAGTGAAGACCAGAAAGGTCTATGATGGGGAAGTTGAAATTTGGGTTTGGTTCTGAGTTTTTCTCTGTGATATCATTCAAGTCCTGATCCCCAGAATAGAACATGCGTGGGATCCTTGTGATCCCAGATTCTAAAAGGCCTTTCACACCAAGTTTTGACTCCTCAAAGGCTTCAGCTTCAGCTTCTCTGTCATAATAAGAGGATTCAGTAGTACTTGAGCTTGTGACCACCATACTGGGGAAAACTGTATATGCACACTTGTGGGGTTGGATTGAAATGAAAAGAAATTAAAGGGGTTTTGGTGGGGAAGAAGGGAAAGTGAAAAACTGAAATGAACACTCAGTGATGAGGATGACTGGATGAGAAACACAATGAAGGAGGAGCCAATTAAGACCAATAAATAATGGGGGTAAAAGTTAAAAAGTTAGACTTTGGTTTTAAATATTGAGTCAATTTACAAATCAATGTTTGAAAAATCACTAAATTGACAATTTAGTCCCAAAAAAATTGAAATAACTCCTGAATTCCTGAAAGATTAAAACGATAAACTTATTAGTCGGTTTTAATTTTTCAGGTACTACAAAGTATACCATTTTAATTTTTTAAAGATTAAACTGTGCATTTTAATCTTTTAGAGATTGAATTGTCAATGTGGTAATTTTTCAAAAATTGATTTAATAGTTCTCTTAAATATTTGAATAAAATTGATTTTGGTCATGAATATTTTATTTACTTTAAGAAATTTTTAAATATATATATATATATATTTTAATGTTTTAAAAAATTAAAATCAATTTTATTAAAAAAGTATTGTTAAGTATGACATAATATGTTAATCTATATACATTAATTTACACCTGAGTTTTGCTTGATTTTTAGTTTAAGAATGATAAACACCTTCAAACCAAATATTAAAACCAATATCAATTTCCTTTAAAGAAAATCAATATCATTAATTGTTAATATAAATATCAATCGATGTAAAGATATTTAAAATCAGGGTTTTAACTTTTATGTCATAATTAACAGCTTTGGTATTTTAATTTTTTAAAATAAAATTATAAAAAAAAATTATTTCTTAAAATAAATAAAAACTTTAAGACTAAAATAAAATTTTACTCAAATTCATAATTTTATGTTTTTTTTAAAAAAGAGAACTTAACTCATTCAGGCAAAGAAAAAAGAAAGATAAAATCAAAATAAAATATTGAGTTCAAAGTTCAAACAGGATCAACCACGTGCTTATATATGCTGTCATCGTTTTCAAGTCTTATTTTTTGATAGACTAAATAATTAAAAAAGTAAGAAATAGGTAAAGTTATTTGTATTTTTGTTATAAAGTTTTCAAATAAATATATGACATATGATAAAATTTTATATATGACTAATTATAATTTTTTACATATTTTTTATATGAATAATCACAAAATAAAAAAATATAAATCAAAATTATAATTAGAGAAATATAAAAAGTTTTACTTAAGTTTCTTTTATAACAAAAATAAAATATTCACCAAAAAAGTTAACTCAGTTAGTAAGGAGTTGACTCATAATCACAAGGTCATGAGTTTGATTTTCACTATTGATGTGAGAGCCTTGTTAGTAGGCGATCTGTAAGTATCTCTGTACGCGCTCATAAAACCATCTTGAGGCCTCCTTTAATCTTGATGAGTCATCGGGGTCCAACTCACCTCAACTTTTACCGACAAAAAAAAAATTGAAATCCTTGGAAAGATCTGTGGTACTCTCATCGTGGTATTCATTGTACTTGGACTACCAGGTTTCGCCGTATGATAGTTTACAACTGCAATATTCAAATTATTCTATATATATCACTATCTTCATTTCAAGACAGAAATAAGAAATTAAATATTGGCACATTATTTGTTTTACGTTGAAATACTTGTTTTTAATATTATCAGCATCCTGATTTCAACCTTTTCACTTGAGCTAACCTTACACAAAATTTTTTGTCAAAAAAAAGCCTTACACAAAATATTATCTCAATTTTAATTACTTTATTAATTTATTTCATTGTTTTTTTTTTGAACCATAGGTTTCCTCCACCTATCATATAACTGTCTAAGTGGAGATCACTAATTACATTCGACTCGGGAGTGAACAGTTAAAGCGCTACTAACAATGTCAACTACAGGACTCAAACCTAAGTTCTTTAATCTGCGGTGTAGCTTGCTTACCGCTGCATCGAACCCTTATTGACTTGTTGGTAGGATTGTTCATTTTCATTACTAACTAACATTACAAGTTTACAACAACTTGGATTTGTATAAGGGTTGATGGGCAAAATAGTTTGGAAGTTGTATAGGATGAAGTGGGGTGGTTTAGAGGTCTAAACTATTAATTATGAATTTAATTAGTAAGTGGGTGGAGTGAGTTATGTTGGTCTGTAAATCTTCCTAAATCAATCAAATACTGGTTTTTCCAAACCTCTCGAGTTTCCGGGGTTTATGGATAGTTCAAAACTTTTATAATTTTATTTTTCCTTCTAACCTTATTATACTTTAAAGTTTTAAGGATATATATATAAATATATATATATATATACACATACTGATGAATCAATTTCTAGCCCAAGGGGCTTTACTCGGTGATCAACCCAAATATTGACATGTTATTTGGTCTTCTTTTTACATGTTTATAATGCTAATATATTGCAATTAGACCAATTAATATGCTAAGGGCTGCACTAAGGTATGACATAATAAAATGGATAAAAATAGGTTATTTAGTGTTTATTTATTGTATTTTATAAATAAGTGCTATTTAATGGGTTTGTCAGTGTTTCAGATGTCCAAACAGGGTCTAACCAATGGGAAACGTCTAGAATCAGCGAGAGGATCACAAAAAGCACAAAAATTTTTGCGCCATCGTGTTGGGCCTCCGGCCCAAATCAGGACTTCCAGTGGCGCGGGACTCTGAGAGGAGTATGACGTCAGCAAATATCTTTAGCGTGGATTTTGCGATGCGCCGTCAATTTGAGCCAGCGGCTCAAAATGGAAATCACGCGGCTCAGGATATTCAGAAGTTTAAACATATAATTTGGACGGCTAGGATTCAAGATACGGAGACAATAATCGAAAAATGGCGTATTTTGCATTGCGCCCCCGTGTTGGGCCACCGGTGCAGCTAACCGCCCAAGTCCAAAATTGTTCCTTGACTTGCGGATCAAGTATATTACTCAGGGCTATAAATAGAGCTCGACATTTCATTCTCAAATCGCCAATTCCGAGAGCTCAAAGAGTAGAGAGCACCGTAGAAAATAGAGAAATATTCTTCATCTCAAAGTTCTTGTGGGATCATGGCAATTCAATATGATATTGTTCATCTTTCCACCATGAGCAGCTAAACACCTACGCCCGGAGGAGCATTGGAGCAAAGCATGAACTAGGGTTTACATTTAAGGGAGTTTTCTCACACTTTAATTAGGGTTTTACTTTCTTGTTCTTGATTTCTTGTTGAACCTAAGAACTAGTTATAATTCCTGTTTATTGATTAAGAGCTTGGTGTCTTGACAATAGTTTTTGTTATTAAGATTTATTATTCTTGATCATTCTTTTATCATCAATTTAATGAAGGTTTCCAATTCTAGTTATGATTTATCTTGTTTAAGGTCTTTTCATGATTAAATTGTTAATCTAGGTCATTAAGTAATTAATGACTACCTTAGGATGATTTGTGTGAGATGCTCCACTTATCGTTAGTAGTGATGATTGCTAAATCCAATCGCTCTGTCGGGTATCTTCTCAATTTGGTAAATTCGTTATTTAATATTGTTTTCTTTCAATCTAGTCCTTTAGTTAAAAATCACCAAATATTTATTGCTTAATTAATTCGTGTCTTAGGTATTAGATCAACAATCCAAACGATTTCCCTTACCTTTTCCCGTTTAGTAAGAATTAAAGTGCTATTCGCTTTTAAACTATATAAGTAAGTTCCTCGAGAGATCGACTCGGATTGCACCACTATAGTGCATCAATTCCGGTAGTTTGACCACCTTACGACGGGGTTCGGTCACCTGGTTCAGTGAGGAATTCCAGTAGCGGTTTTCTGCAAAATCAATGAACAACAGGGAGGTTTCCCTATGATCCACCTCTTTTTTTTTGCCAGAGACAGGAATGGACAAAACACCTAACTGTTGGGAAAACACAGAGGGAGCGCAGCGGAAGAAATTAAAATTTTTTGGACTAAAACGCAAATAAAACTAAAGGCTAACTCTGTGATTCCTTCCAGGATCCACTAACTATGTTTATACCAGATTAGAAAAGATGTTTACCTAGTCTTGATCGGTGACTTATCGTATTCGCGAATTTGAGAAGTCCACAGAGTGTCCTNCACAATCTCCATCACTAACGTGGGTGTTAGTCCTGATTCCCATATAACCTACTTAAATACTCACACACACACACTTACTTCTCACCGATGTGGGGCTTGAAACCACCACAAGGGCATGCCCCAAGCACACGCTTTGCGCTCCCACCCCAGTTTTACCTCTCACGCACATGCGTTTCTTTTTTTGGCCAGAGCCAGTAATGGACAAAACACCTAACGCGGGTGTTAGTCCTTATTCCCATATAACCTAATTAAATACTCACACACACACACTCACTTCCCACTGATGTGGGGCTTGAAACCACCACAAGGGTACCCTGTGATCCACCTCTGATGCTTAAGTTTGTCAGAGAGTTTTGGTGATCAGTCTAGACTGAGTGAGAATAGTTACCTCAAATGGCTCTCCCTTTAGCCTTTTATAGTTTGGGCTTGATAAGGAAAATCATTGATTTTAGGAATCTAATATCTCCTAGGGATATTAGGAGAATCAGGTTACCTCCTTGATTTGAGGATAGATATTCTCCTAGCGAGATTCTAGGAGAATCCGCGATTTGGGCGCTTTAAATACCGAATATTGGTTTTGGATTACAGAATATCTTTAGGCAGATATTCGAGGCGTTTTCCTTGATGACGTTTTCTATGGCGCCGCCGGCAACTTCCTTAGGCGGCGTTCTTAGTAGAGCGGCTATGCCCTATTGGCGCCATTATCCAATCTTCTATTATCACTAGTCCACCCAAAAATTGCCTTTATGTCCCTGCAAATTGTGTCCCTCTGGATCCTAGATTGATTCTTGGCACTTATCTGTAGAGAGACTCGAATGTCAATTCATGGGAGACGCCCATGTGGGTGTGGCGTTGCTTAGATGCTTCCTGCTATGACAGCATCTACATCTCACGATTTTGGACGTCAATGCACCATGATTTTGGGGTGTTAATCCGTCATGATCTTGGGGCGTCGATGCTTCTCATTTTGGGGCGTCAACACTCATAAGCCCTTGAATCTCACGCATTAATGGTCATAATGGCCTTCGTGGGTTGCGGTTTTGAAATGTGGGTCCCACGAGTCTTTTTACATTGATGACGTCATAATTAAAGTCATCATGCCGCTTCGCTTCCCGGTGCCTCTTACTTTTGAATTTTCTCCTCTTTCATCCCCTCATTTGCCTCATCGTCATCCTCGCTCAAAAGCTTTTTCTCTCTCTTCTTTTTGCCATTTTCACCTTCTCAAGCTTCTCCCACCGGCAACCCGTTGCGAGTCCAATTTCTTTTGTTGCGGTGAATTATCACGAGGTATGGGGGTGCTTTCATGGTTTCACTATTTGACATGTATTTTTGCTTTTCCTCGCATTACTCTTTTCTTGGATCATCTCTTTTGCTTTATTTCAGAGCTTTCCACCACTGCTCATTCACCAAGCACCGTTACTGCCTCCCTTCTTCTCCGTTTCCGTGAGTATTGCGCCTCCCTTGTTTCCTCTATCTTCTTGTTTTGGTTTTATCCTGTCATTGGTATCGTCCACGGTTGGGCCTGAAGAAGATTTCCTATGTTGTCAGGCGAAGGGTTATTCACCTCTTCAAGTCGCTATTCTGGTGTTAAACTACCGTCATTCCAGAATGACAAATCCAGGTAACCTCATTACCCTAATTTCATCTTCGTCTTCTTCATCTTCTATTGAGGTCACTGAGGGGGGGGGGGGGGAAGGGGTCCTCCGGTTCATAATCGCGTCCTACCGCCATCCGACATCCTCCTCATTCTTTACTTCCTCGGGGTGATCCACCAAATTTTTAAGAAAAACTTGGAAAACTATTTTTATGAAAATAATTTTGAAAAATGGTGGATAAGGCAAAAATTGGTCTCGAACCAAAGACGGGTTCGGGAGTCATTTGAGTCGCGGGGAAGGTGTTAGGCACCCCACGATACCCATCCAATTGGAAGGTTACCCTAAAATAATTATTCAAAAATTAAATGGCCTTTAAAGTTTTAAAATTAATCATCCTTTAAAAAAGATACAAATATAAGAAGATAAAAAAAAAGTTGGAAGATAAGTTAAATAAAACTATTCGCACAACAATAATAATAATAATAATTATAATAATAAGAAAAAAAAAGATTGTCATAAAATAGAAAAAGAAAATAATTAGTAAAACATAACTATTGAGCAAGTTGATCAAAAACCTTCAAGCCATGCTTAAAATAAGAACAAAATCACAGATTTTAACATATCTACACACACAAACGATTCCGCAACTATTGACAGAAAAGAAGAAGGAAACTAAGAACAAATTCTGACATTGTGAGTATTCAAACTTTCATTAATGAATTTCAAGATTACAAAATGTTGAAAAAGGATAGGAGAAACCAGACTCAGTGATTCTTTAGTCCTTTTCTCTTCCTCTCTCAAACTCTCTTTTCTCTGTTTTTAGTTCCCAGAAGTCCCCCCCTTCAAATAGAGATTTTACCCTTTATTTATACAAAGAGAATCCCTCTCTCAAACCCTATCCTCTCTTCTTTTTAAACGAAAATATCCCCCCAAAACAAAAGAGAAATCTGTATGATGCAACACCTTTAACTGCTCTTTCGTTTTTCCCATCACAGACGTGTAGGCATCCTAAAATGAAGAAAAGAGTAGCTCTGTTCATAATATCAGACCTGTGTTGTTTGATTTCTCTGAAACCTCTTTAATAGGCCTGGAGAATGGTGAAACTCGTCCAAAGAAGGCATAGAATAGATGGCTTTCGATCTACAAGAGTAGAGGGGTTCTCAAACTCGTGCAAATTTTGGAGAAAGCGCACCCTTGCGTCATTGCATTTTCATCTTCTCTTCTTCATCTGACCTCATCAGACTCTGCTCCATTTTGTTTGCTTATGCGTGTTTGTAAAAACTAGGGTAGAGAGGAGGAGGGAAGAATTGAGCGGCCAAGAGCAGAGATTGAAAGATAAGGTAAAAGGAAATTAGGGTTTTGGGACTAAAATGGCAAAAAAGTCCTCCCTTTCTTTCCTTTTTTACAAACATGCCATTAAGGCTTTTGTTTTTTGTATTTTTTTGTCATTATTGTTAAGGAAGCATGTGAGTGGAAATTAGGATTAGTGAGAGTTAATGAGAATTGGTGACATGGATTATGGTAACACTCATGAAGAGAAAATTACAATTTGGTCCTTGTTTTTTTTCTTTCATGTTTCTTTTTTCTCTCTTTTTTTTAAATAATTAAAAACCTTAGCCCCAAAGTTTATTAAATTAAAACAATTGGTTGAAATATTTGTTAGAAATTACAAAATAGCCCGGATCAAATGGGGTGTTTACAGTTGTCCCTCTTCATTTGTTTCTTAAGGGAGGAAACTGAGAATTAATTCGAAAGTTTCTAATTTAAGGACAAGTGAAGAAAAAGAACATGTATTTGGTCCGGGCAGGAAGGTAGAGGTCTGCTTTGTAGGAAAGCAATGCGAAATATAAGCTAGGAGAAAAGTTGACCGGGTTTGAGAAATGCTACCAATTGGTAAACTTTTGAAAGGCCAATCGAAGGCTGGGTTTTGAAATGCTTGCTTTCGAGGTACTGGTGGTACTCGTCAAACAAGACTTTGAAATGCTCGTTTTCGAGGTTCTGGTGGTACTCGTCAAACAAGACTTTGAAATGCTTGTTTTCGAGGTTCTGGTGGTACTCGTCAAACAAGACTTTGAAATGCTCGTTTTTGAGGTTCTAGTGGTACTCGTCAAACAAGACTTTGAAATGCTCATTCTTGAGGTTCTAGTGGTGCTCGTAAAATAAGAATTTGAAATGCTCGTTTTTGAGGTTCTGGTGGTACTCGTCAAACAAGACTTTGACATGCTCATTCTCGAGGTTCTGGTGGTGCTCGTAAAATAAGACTTTGAAATGCTCGTTTTCGAGGTTCTGGTGGTACTCGTCAAACAAGACTTTGAAATTCTCATTCTTGAGGTTCTGGTGGTGCTCGTAAAATAAGACTTTGAAATGCTTGTTTTCGAGGTTCTGGTGGTGCTCGTAAAATAAAACTTTGAAATGCTCGTTTTCGAGGTTCTGGTGGTGCTCGTAAAATAAAACTTTGAAATGCTCGTTTTCGAGGTTCTGGTGGTACTCGTCAAACAAGACTTTGAAATGCTCACTTTCGAGGTTCTGGTGGTACTCGTCAAACAAGACTTTGAAATGCTCGTTTTCGAGGTTCTGGTGGTACTCGTCAAACAAGACTTTGAAATGCTCATTCTTGAGGTTCTGGTGGTGCTCATAAAATAAGACTTTGAAATGCTCATTCTTGAGGTTCTGGTGGTGCTCGTAAAATAAGAGTTTAAAATGCTCGTTTTTGAGGTTCTGGTGGTACTCGTCAAGCAAGATTTTGAAATGCTCATTCTCGAGGTTCTGGTGGTACTCGTAAAATAAGACTTTGAGGGTGCCAACCAAAGGCTGGGTTGTTGCTGTTTTTGTTTTCTTTGTGCAAGATTGATCACCAACAGTTGTCCTTGCGACTTGATTAAACACTATGCACTACTAAAGATATGCGCTACGAGCTCCTTGGGAGATAATGAATGTGAAAGAGATAAAGTGTATTTTTGGGGGATGGTTGGAGGAACAAAAAGGTTGCCCCTTGATTTGATGGAAGGGGTGCAAGGTAAAATGCCCCAATATTTATTTGGTAAAAAGATATCTGAGGATCGTGATTATCGGATGCCCCTAGTTCATGAATGTTTTGCCCAATGTGAGATTCAAACTCTTTGTACCTTAACAAGGACTTTTGGGCTTGTAATGTGGTTTGTGGTGATAAAGGTTCTTTGAAAGAAAAGGAAAGTAGGCTGAAAGACGTTAAACCCTTCCCCACTTCACCTTCGTTTTTCTTCTTTCCTACTTTCACCAAATTTATGCTAGGGTTAACTTGACAAGAGAGATCTTTACAAGGTTGTAGCATGGCTTAATTAGGAGAATATGATGAGTTTTGAAAGGAAAGGATAAATAAGGCCCAAAATAATTTGTTGGATTATAATGAGAATTTTTTGAAAGATCTTGTAGCTCATATATTGTGAAGCTTTTGATTTTCGAGAGGTTTCCTCTCATCTTTTTTTTTTGTTGCCTTTGGCAAACAGTGTCCTTTTTATTTTTACTTCTTTTTGGACTTTGATTTTGATACATTTTTTTTGCAACGACTGCATTGTGAGCTACTTTTTGAGTTAAAATCCTCGTTATTCTGAAGGTTTATTTTTGTTGGGTTTTTTTGAAGAATTTATTGGCCCAAAGGGGTTTAACAAAGGTGAAAGATTGTATGGGATGGATGAAAGAAAAATCGATCTTCTCTTGTATAAAGATGGTGAAAAAATTACCCTACTCCTGGTTAAATTTCATATTGGTGATTGAATTAAGAAAACCTGCTACTGGCTCAATGGGGTAACTAGTGAAAATCTTCATTATAATTGGGAAGAAAAAAATGCCTTGTATCGTTGGTACTGTTGGGAAATAAGGGCCCAAAGCGCGCGGCGGAAGCAAAAATTAAAAGTTAAAATAAACCTTTAATGGCGCAAAGGACCAAAAAATTTCCCTACGAATCCGCTAGCTGAATTTAAACCGGTGAAGGATAGAGTTATACCGCAAGGTTTCAATCTGTCCGGTTGAATGATGCGTTTTTGAGAAGTCCACTTGAAGCGTCCTTCCTCCGCCAGTAATCCACACGAGCAGTTTGTTTGCACCAAGGTGCTAGCCTTCTGTCCTTTTCTCCAAAAGAACAAGGGAACTCCAATCTACGGTTCTCAAAAATTCAAGAACACTTCTTGAACTTTCAGAGACAGGTGGCGTAAAACAAGAACACCTTCTTGTTTTTCCTCTCTCAAAACCCTAGCTATGGGACAACTTTATTTCTCTCACACACTTGGAGAAGATGAAGTTTCTCTCTCTAGGTTTTGGAGTTGTGCGATTTTCTCCTCTTGTCTCACAAAGGAAGAAAGCAAAATCACACTAATGAAATTAGGTTAGCCAAGTCGACTTGCTTGGCCCTTTTATTGTTAGGGGAATTTTGATAATTATAATTAGGGAATCCCTAAATTATAGGATTATCAAATTATAAAATTATAAGATTACAGTAATATTATAATTTTAGGACTTGAATTTCTAATTAAAATATTACCTTAATATTTCAATTCAAATTTAAATTGCAATCTTCGAGAATCAAATGGAAGATCAAATCTTCCCTTGGGACCCACCAAAGAAGGCGCCATCCTCCCCTAATATTCTTTGGAATTTTATAAATAAAAAACATTCCTAACTCTTAGAAACTCATTATCTTACAAAGATTTTGAATTAAAATATTACCCTAATATCTTTAATTCAAATCTTTTGAATATGAAATCTAGATCAAATCTTTTGAATTCAAATTCATTACTTTAATTAATAAAACATTTCTATTAATTAAATACACCTTATATGAGGCGCCACCCTCATCCTATTTTATCCTAATATTAGTGAATTTAATAAATCAATAATCTCCTAGCTTTTAGGAACCTTATCTAATTTATTATTCCCTAATATTATAATTGTAAATAGATTAATCCAATTAACTATTTAACAATTAATATATTTAAACTTGTCCCACAAATTTAAATATCTCAACCGTAGATTT